>OZ014467.1:2048456-2352985 GCA_963966035.1 Acleris laterana | reverse complement strand
TGGGCGAGACGCAGGTATGTGGCCGCGGCGACAGGTGACAGGAGCGACGAGTGCAGCGCGCGGCGCAGCCCGCCGCCGGGCTCGACCAGGGCGCCGCCGCCGCCACGCTGCGCCGGTGGTTCACCGAGCACCTGGGCGAGACGCAGGTATGTGGCCGCGGCGACAGGTGACAGTTTAAGACAACTAGGAACCAATAAGTTAGAGCTCATTCATTGTAAAAAGTCCATGTAGACAGTTTTTTTTTTTATGAAATCATGTTGGTAGTTTAATAATTTAAAAAAAAAACTTCTGTACCACCCGCATTGAATCGTAATAGTACATTGTGTATTAAGGGTGGTAAAGAAAGAATTACAAACGAGAGTCTGTTAGAAGCCCGAAGCCGTAGCCTGAGGGCTTTAATGACTCGAGCTTTGTATTTCCTTTACCACCCGTGTAACATACAATGTTTTTCATCACAATTGCGAGGAAATGAAATAAAATCAGACAAAAGATCATATTTTTAACTTATTAGCGGCAGACTACATCGTTGTCTGTGGCTTACCACAGATAATGTCAAACGTGTTCGGAGTCCGATTCTAGTGACATATATATGAGATCAATAGTTTATTATGCGAGATTGTTAGGAAATAGTATTCAACTGACATTTCATCTCGAATGAAACTTCATATCGAATGGCACAAGAATTGGGGTCCTGACGTATTGTGATAGTTTGAGTCCACGTATAATATTTAAAAAAAAATCTATTACGCACTTAAGTAACGTTATGGTAAAAAAAAGGCCCGCGGGTATTATTTTGGATTTCCGGTCGATTTTTCTAGCATGTTAGGACACTATTTACGAGCAAGTGTGATGAAAAATAAATAATTCAAGTCGCCCCGTTTTACAAATTACAAGCTATTATTTAACTTGCAATGTATGTACAGTCACGAGATTTAATTTGGCACCCACCTTAGGTCCAAAGTCAATCTGACATTCTACAACAATAAGGTTGACTTTCCTAAAAGTTACAAATGACTTGACACCTCTAATGACATTGACGACTTCAAGCATATTTTTCTTGAAATGGGTCCCAAATTAACGCTCGTGACCGTACAGGTCGATAAACAAGAGTTGGCACGAATGGATTGAACGAAAGTAATGTCACCTATCATTGTGTGAGTGCCGTCCTTTGAACCGATGTTCTAATTTCAAACCGAAAACCTGTTACTATTTTACACACTAGTATACTTTCATTCACTCATTCAATCCATTCGGGCCAGCTCTTGTGAATCGACCTATATGTATGTACGTAATGGTCAATCTTGCAAGTTAAATTTGACCCACTTCCCTGTTTCCAATGAAGCTGATTTTTTTTAATACGCCTTTAGTTTTGATGACAATACAATAATATACGAGTAGTACCATCGAGCTGGTCTGATGATGGAGACTCAGGGTGGCCATAGGAACTCAAAATACACATGATAAACCTGTCGTGTTAGGGCTTGTTAGAATCGTCTTGACGATAGATGACGACTGTGCAAAAAAAAGTACAGTCACAAAAATATTGAAGGTTTTTTTTTGTCCACAGTCCCACCAGTGGGAGCATGACAACGAGGCCGTCTGCAAGTGGCTGGAAGCCCAAGTGCTCGATGACAACTCGGTGCTGGAGAGCAACCTGCGCGCGATCAAACAGGACGCTGTGATGCAGGCCGTCAACGGACTGGTTATGGTTAGTATTTGTTAGCGTTGATCAAGTGATCGACTGACTGATCGACAGACTGATCGACAGACTGTGATCGACGTACTGATCGGCAGACTGATCGACACAATGATCGACAGACTGATCGATAGACTGTGATCGACAGACTGATCGGCAGACTGATCGACACAATGATCCACGGACTGATCGACAGCCTGATCGACACAATGATCGATAGACTGATTGAATGACTGATCGACAGTGTGTGATCGACATACTGATCGGTAGACTGATAGACACAATGATCGACAGCCTTATCGACACAATGATCTGCAGACTGATCGACAGCCTGATCGACGGGCTGATCAACAGACTGATGGATTGATTGGTGGACTGATTGATAGACTGATTGACAGACTGATTAACAGACTGATCGACAGACTGATCAACAGCCTGATCGAATGACTTATCGACAGTGTGTGATCGACATACTGATCGGTAGACTGATCGTTACAATGATCGACCGACTGATCGACAGCCTGATCGACACAATGATCGACACAATGATCGACAGCCTGATCGACACAATGATCTGCAGACTGATCGACAGCCTGATCGACGGGCTGATCAACAGACTGATGGATTGATTGGTGGACTGATTGATAGACTGATTGACAGACTGATTAACAGACTGATCGACAGACTGATCAACAGCCTGATCGAATGACTTATCGACAGTGTGTGATCGACATACTGAACGGTAGACTGATCGTTACAATGATCGACCGACTGATCGACAGCCTGATCGACACAATGATCGACAGACTGATTGACTTGCGGACTGATAGATTGGCTGACTGCCTGAAAGACTGACAGATTGATTGACCCCCCTTCTTAGATGTATAGACTCATTTCATAGACACTATCACTTCACAGAATTCTCGTTTCATAGAATAGAAACCTATTTTCTGCTAAACCTGTGTTGATTTCAGGTCAAATATGATTCACGTAGGTTAGGTTAAACTTGTAACCGGGTCTATATCGAATGGCATACAATTATTAGTCCTATCGTTGTGTCGCATAACGTCTTTTGTCCTAATAACTTGTGGCATACACTTTGTTCCGCATATTTTTGATTGTCCGAAATTGTTGCTCCTATTATCGTTTGTCCTAAATATTATTTGTCCTATCGTTTGATGTGGCTAAGATTCAAATGTCGAATGATTGATGTGCATAATTGTATTATTCCTAATATTTAATGTGCTAAAATTGTTGTCAAACTGGTTGGTTCTGGCGTTTCGCTCGCTCGTTAGGGTCACAGTTCTACCTAACACTCCTCCTCGCTTCGCTCGTCGTCGTACCTAACCTAACCGAAATCTGACCTGCCTGAAGGTAGAATACGTAACGATTCTGACTTCACGCCTACCATAGTTTAGTTTAGGTGCTGTAATTGTAGCCAGTTTAATAATAGGCAAAATAATTATTAGGACAATTCATGTTAGGAATATTATGCTTTAGATAATTAGACTTTAGAGTTATCAATATTAGGACAAACTTGCTTTAGGACATTAAATGAGTATGTGCAAAAAATCAGACACAGATTAGGACAAACGAGTAGTATGCCATTCAACAGTATGCCAAACATTCTCGGCCAAACATTTTTAGGACAAAAAATGTTATGCGATACGAAATCAACACGGGTTGCAGTAAAGTGCATTTTGCGGATCAACAATGGTTGCAGTAAGGTGCATTTTGCGGTTTAACTGACGATGTGTATCCCTGACTTTAAAATTCTAATTATATATTTTCTCTCCAACAGGAACTTACCGTATCCCAGCGGGCGGAATTCGTAAGAACGCTAACAGCATTAGAAATGGAGCAATAATATCACAACTAATAGATAATTAATTTACAAATTCGACAAAGTTTTTATAGACCAATGACGGTACGAAATGAAGGATGTATACTTCAATCGTTTAGGTATTTAACTATACGTAAAGAAACAAAGCCCGTGATTTAGTTGGTCACCCAATACAAGCAGGCCACTGACACGTCAAAGCTCGACGAAGCAGTTGTGATATGCTGTTCAACAGAGTCACGTGGCTTGCTTTGTTTACGTTTAGTTAATTACCTAAACAAACGGAGTATAATGACACTAATCTGAAATACTAGCTATCCCATTTGCACTCGTGTTTCACACAACGAAGACTATTCGGTAAAACTATATTGCTTATGAATTGTTATCAGTGTGTTACCAGCACCCAGGCTTTTTTTAAAGTAGGTTAAAATAACGTATATCTGTAACGTAACTATGACATTAATTTAATTAATAAACAAATTTTCAGGCTTTGTTAACTTTCTAACAAAATTTTAATTGCCAGCAATGTAAAGCACAGCAAATTGACAAGTGTAAATGACAGTCGACGGATACTTTGATTATTTATGATTTGCCCCCGTACCACGACGTGCCTTGTACCAAGCAACAGCGATACTGATAACGATGAACACGCAGCACATGCACTACATTAAAAATGGACAGTATCTAAGAAAAATAATTGTGAAGTTATTTTAATTATTTTTTAATTGATAATACTTGCAAACAATTGCTAAAGCAGCATATTATCGGCAGTTTTAATAAATGCCCGCATGCCGGTAACACACTGTATAACTCGGTCGCTATACTGTCAAGTAAATATGCTATCGTTACGTTGACGACACGATAACATATAAAAACTATCTAGATTTACCTAGTAGGATGAATCCGCGTTCATAAAAACTTTGTCGAAATATAAACTTAAAAAAAAAACCGCCATATCACTAGCTAAAAAAAAACGATATAACAGTCATATTGATTTTCCAAGGAAAATTATTAATTGGCTCTCGAACGTAAAAAAAAAATATGTGTTATTAGTTACTTTAAAAACGCAATATTATTATTAAATAAAATAATATTTTGTGTAATTTAAGCAATATTTATTCGTAAATATACGTGTTTAATTATGGCCGTTGTTTGTTGGAAAGATTTAATCTTTGCACCAAGTCATAATAAGAAAATGCTTTGTGAAGTATCTACTTCAATTGGTCCGGTTTAAACCTTCTATAAACGACCATTATAATCAGATCTTTGCAACACAACCATACGGCCCTCCTAATCTAATACACAATATCTCCGATTCAATTGCCAAAGTAAATGCGATCTCCTCTTCGCAATAAGGTTGTGATTGCTACAGGAGATTTGGCTTACAATTAGCATAGCAGCATAACGCTATGTGAATACAAAACTTTAAATAATGTTATTATCCACATTATGTTTCTATTTTGTATAGACACGATACGTATCGAGTTATCTTATCGATTTTCTAAAATTACTAACTAAGCAATTTTAGCTATGCATTTTGACTATACTCCGTTTATTTAGGTACAGTCACGAGTATAATTTGGTACCCACCTTAGGTCCAAAGTCAATCTGACATTCTACAATAATAACGTTGAGTTTCCTAAAAGTTACAAATGTTTTGACATCTCTAATGACATTGACGACTTCAAGCATATTTTTCTTGAAATTAGCCCCAAATTAACGCTCGTGACCCTACTTCAAAAATTTTAAACAAAACAACCACGTGATATAGTTCGTCAGCCAATAGAAGCAGAACACCGATACGTCAATGTGCGACAAAACAGTGTTGTTTGATTGTTTGTGGTTTGGATTGTTTACATTTTTTTTAAGTACCTAAACAAACGGAGTATAGGCCTTCGTTATCGATTTTCGAAAACTGTCTAAATACTTGACTTATCGCTCGATATTTTCGATAATAACGCTCGATGCGTCTTGTCTAACGCCGCAGATTTACCGACGATCGTTCCCATAATACGGCGAACGATCCGAGCTTTTATTTTCACCTGTATAAGGTACAAATTGTACATTCCTTCATTATATTCCCAAGTCAAATGATGCCGGCATCAAAATGATCGCTGTTTGATTCGCTTTTGCATTTGGCAGAGTTATCTCTCGTGTTCCTTAAAAGTATAGAAGAATGTCTGTTTATAAAGCATTTAAGCCTGAATTCCAATGGCACGCACGCTATGCACACACTACACATTTTTTTTTATCCTGCCAATAGATCTGCGGGTCTAGTATGGCTGTGTCTACCGGGTGTAACATGAGGAAACCGAATAATTTTAACAGCGGTCGTAAGAAGCAAAAAAAAAAAAAAAAAATGCAAAAAATGTTATCTGAACCCAGGTCGAAATAATGTTTTTTTATGTTTTATCCAGCATGCAGTTGTAACGAAATCTCCAGTACAAAACACCCTTATGATAAAAAAAAAAAAGCATATTTCAACCTGGATTCAGATAACATTTTTTGCTCCTCACGACCTCAGGAATACGTACATAAACATAAACTCACGCCTTTATTCCCATAGTGGGGTAGGCAGAGCTACAGAATTTCCAACATCTATAAAAACTTTTTGATAATTCTGTAACCACATTTTGCACACTTAGGCGAAGATGTTTACCAGTGTATTAGTGACAGGTCAGGAATACGCTGTTAAAATTATTCTGGTTCCGTATGTTACACCGTGTATATCGCGTGTCAAATATGGATTCATGGTCACTTTCTGAAGTACGAGAGTGGCGTACTTATTAAAGTGTCAGAAAGCGACGGATGCCTTATCCAAACTTTGTCACGCGATACACGCAGCCATATTAGAGCCTCTGGTTTTTTGTAAGGGTCAAGTTTAGTTTAGTTTAGTTTATTTATTCATCAATGTAATATTACAATATTAATTGCATTGCATGTCAAAAAAATACGAAATTACATTCACATCGTCAAACATAAATATTAATAATCAAAGAATACAAAAATTAATAATAATTATAACAACAACAATTACACATCTAATAAAATGGTCACTCGTCCGATGTCAATATAATGTACAAAAATTAATAAGGTCAATAAGGTAAAATAAATTCTATTTCCAGTTCCATATATTCATCCACGGAATATAGTGGATTATCCAATAAAAGGTTTCTCAGCTGATGTTTAAATGCTTCGTCGGATTGTAATTTTTTTTAAGTTTGGCGGGTAGTCGCTCATAGTACATGGGACCGATGACACGCGGGTTTCTACCCGCAAGTGGGACCAACGGCAATCCAAGCTCTGCAAAAGTCAGAAATAAAAGTCTAAAGTCCGACATTCCTACTAAGCGCTGAAAACACCTCATTACCTCCAGCGTGCCTAGTAAGGCTGCGTCTATATCGCGTGTCAAATGTGGATAAAGCATCCGTCACTTTTTGACAAGTGTACTTATTTACATGTCAGAAGGTGATGGATGCTCTATCCAAAATGTATCACGCGATAAACGCTGGCCTAGTTGGTAGTGACCCTGCCTACGAAGCTAGCGGTCCTGGGTTCAAATCCCGGTAAAGGCAGATATTAGTGTGATGAGCGCAAATATTTGTCCCTGAGTCATGGATGTTTTCTATATATTAAAGTATATATTTCTCTATATAAGTATTTATATCGTTGTCGAGTGTTTTTTCGAAGACGAACTACTGTTTGTACTGTGGTAGCGTGCGCCGTATGGAATACTGGCTTTAATGTGGCACCTGCTTTTACAAACTTAACTGTTCCTCTCAGTGTGTTCAAGATAGAGAGGGATAACTCTTCAGGTTTGTCTGTAGATTATAACACGTCTAAATGTGACCTATAGGAACTCAAAGTGACGCCTGTGATCACTTGTGTGTTGGTGCGCGCAGGGACAAATTTAAAGATACGCAAAATAATAATTATACGCGAAAAAAAACTAGAATAAAGTTGAATTAGAAACAAATGACTGACATGCTGTTTTTTTTGTCGTTCTGTGTAATATTTTCTTTAAGATTTTCTTTTTGACGATTATAAAGAACACAAAGTCAAATACCAAAAAATCGTATGTAATAAAACCAAAGAAAAAAGTTTTTAAAAGGTAAAATACTCTTTTGTATTGTACCAGCACCAGGTGTTTCTAATATCTGCCTTACATCGTATAATACCTACCTCAATATGCTCAACTTGTTATGCGTTTCTCTATATTTTGTCCCTGAGTGTATCGTATAGCCTCTTTAATTATTGGAGAATGCTGTTAGTTGGGCGCTATTCCAGCCGGTAAAACCATATTGCTATTGACATGTTATCATATTTTATCCTACCTACCACCGTGTTCCTGTGTGGGGATAAATGCAATCTGTGTGTGTGTGTATGTGTTGGTTTTTCACTGTTGTTGAAAAAAAAAATGGCCGCCATTATTGTCAAGTAAATAAGTGCCTTCGAAACGTTGTCGATACGGTAATAATTATGTTATAGCCAATGGGTGTCCCTTGAAATCCCTAACATATCGTTTGTCCGAATTCAAATTTGTCCTAAACTGGTTTTCAGATGAGTCAGGCGACTTTTTAAGTTTTCCAATCACATCTGCGGTTCGGTTAGGTTAGGGTTGTATTATAACTACACTAAAAAGTTTCAAAATTGAAATGAAAATGCTTTTAGGATGAAAAGGAAATTCGGATAAACAATGCATTAGGACAAATGACCATTAGGGATTCCATAGGGGAACCATAGTCAATATGGTTTTGCCGAGTGGTATAGGGCCTCGTGATGTACGTTGTTAAAAAAAAACCCACTGATAATTATTGTAATAATTAATGGGCCTTCGAATGTTTAGGGTTCGGTGAGAAACATTTTCGTTTGTAGACAATGTTAATTTATTAGTTTAGTTAATTAAATTATTTAAAATGGGGTCTTTTGTTAATACTCTTAGTTCTGTTTTGTATATCTGGCTCTC
The DNA here is from genome assembly GCA_963966035.1 of Acleris laterana. Classification (NCBI taxonomy): domain Eukaryota; kingdom Metazoa; phylum Arthropoda; class Insecta; order Lepidoptera; family Tortricidae; genus Acleris; species Acleris laterana. The sequence continues at coordinate 2,344,483 of OZ014467.1, read as the reverse complement.
TTTAAATGTGATTATGTGAACCGATATTATTTAAAAAAATAAACATAGGGTAAAGTCATCAGTGGTCAGCTAGAGACCGAAGATATGAGTGCGAAGAGTGGTTAATATACATTTCGTACTCTTTCCACTCATACAAAGTATAGGCAGAGACCGGTGACTTTACCCTGTCTTAGTTCGCTTGTTGAGTAATATTCGGTCCCTTTGGCCATCCGTTCTGCAATGTGCCTACACATTTTAGTTTAGCAAAATATTTCTACATGATCGTTATAATATATGTAGCCGCGTATATAATATTCATTTACGGTAACATATCGATGTTTCGAAAAACTTTTGCCCGAAAATCATTTTTCTCTGAACCCTTTAACTAACTTGTAGTTTAGGTTAGTTTTATAACAATCCAGGAAAGTTTTCGGTCAAATGAAAATTCGGACAAAAGTTTTTCGACGTTAAGATAGGTAACCATTATTTACTCATGTGATATAATATAATCATAGATAGGTAATTTGAGGCACCAATATATTAAATAAAAAATGTACATGATATGGAAAAATTGTTTAAAAATTCAATAATCATTTGCACCAAAACATATAAATCTAGTTTGTTATGTCGATTTAACAGTGACAGTTCCATACATTTTGACACTAAAATCAGGTAAGGCTAAAATTCTACATTTATTTTGCTTATTTAAGTGGCCACTACTCCTGTCAAAATGTATGGAGCTGTCTAACTTCATAGACCTGACGTTTGGTTCCATTCACTTTTCGTGTAGATATATATACTTATAAAGATGTTACCAACTTAATGGGATCATAAGCATTAGACGTTTTCGAGTTGTGTAAACAGAAAAAAAATGTATAGAACTCTTACAGCTCGTTCGTTCAAATACTTTGCACGTTTTGATGTGTCGCTACAATTGCTACAAAGAAACCGCCGCGCGCACAAACGGTTGTAATGCACACTATTTGAACGAACGAACTGTATCTACCATGCAAAATTCCATTTTTTTTAAATAATATTCTTCTTTAAGACTGCACCGAGCGGCCGGTGGCGTCCTCATTACTATTTTTTTTAAACTAGTGCTATCTTGGAATCGAAGGGTATTTTTTGTTTAATTGCCCTAGTCCCAAACTAAGCTCTAGCCTTGTACTATGGGTACAAGACAACGATATAAACACTTATCTATTTTTTGATTTCAAAATCATACTTCAGTTTATTAGAAAACACAAAAGAGGGCGCCATTTTACGCCAGGTGCAGTTTCAAATAATGATATGAAAATTCTGCATGGACGTTTAATGTTATCTATACATTGTTTTTTTTTTAATATGGTGTTTTGTCCTTGAATGCGTGCCCCACTACTTGAATTGATGATGCACCAACGCAACCAATGTACGTAAAATTAAGTAGTAGGGTGAAACTTCCTAGATTTGAAACACTATATCAGGCTAGTTTTTTTATATAAAATAAAATACAATAAAATTGTATTCGGTATTTATAGATGTATGCTTGGATAGGTGATTGTTGGTTTATGCATGTTTTTTTTTAATAAAAGGCTGTTGTAAAAACATATGTTTTATTTAAACAATTCCTTAAAATTAGAAAATAAACAACTTTTGATCACACGTAACGCGTTTTACAATTAATGTGTACAGTCGGTGCCAATTGAAATAGGCGAAGATGCAAAACCAAACGAATTCCAACTTTGAACTTTTAATTTCTAAATTGATATTATTTTTCAGACGATTATCTATGAATCTATGATATAGTTAATAATTAATAAGGCACTATGCAAACACGGGTTTTTAAAGTTTTATTTTTGTTACACTTGTCTGTGATTTATTTACGGAAGCATGCAGTTTGGCCTGCGTAAATCCCAAAAAAGCGAATTGCATTACTTTGGTTTCAATTGACACCGACTTGATATAACAAAAAACAATTACAGGTCACAGATGTTGGTTATTTTTCAGCCTGCACCAATCCAATGTTTTAACAAAAAAAATACAATAGGTATATCAAGTTATTGAGTAATTCGATACTAAATCGAGAAAAAGCGATGGAGCTAACGTAACTTTGAACTTCGATTTTTGAAGTAGGGCCATTGAGGTTATTATGACGTATCTGTGCAATTCATTTTACGCTAACAGAAAAGGACAGAGTTATCTAACTGCTATAGCTCCGTCCGCTCCGTAAAATGAACTGCATAGCTGGGTGGATCAACTTTTTGTTGTTGTTATTCTGTCCCGTAACCGAGGAGACAACAGTGTTAGAGTTTCTTAGAAAAAATGCTATAATATATACTTCTATAACACTCAAGAGAAAGCCCATAAAAGAATGGGTTTGTTATTGCCAATAAAACTGATTTTTAGTGGACTTATATTCTTTGAAATCACAGTTTTAAAGAGTGACTCAGGAGACGTCACCATGGCAACGAGCTACAAAGAAAAGTTGATTGACCCAGCTATGTCATAATAACCCCCCTGATCTTAAAGGAGAACGGGCAGAAATGGAACACTGGTCTAGAAATCAATAACAATAAGTACTACATCATAGGATATTCTTTTTAATTCTATAACGATTATGTGTAGCGGGAAAACTCAAATAACTGTGAGAAATATTTAAAAAAATTGGAACACGCCTACATTGACGACGTTAGAATAATTACTTTGCAACACCGCTGTCTTTGCATAGCGATAATTTTTTTCACGCAACGATTTCGAGCTACCTGCTATAGCAATAGTTTTACAACTTAGAATGACCTATCCGGTGACATATCGCTTGCCCTCATTGGCCCCATATAGACAAACTAGTTTTTCACTTTATCATCCTTTCTGCTAAACTATTTCTACAGCGTGTACAAAAAGCCTAGAAATGCTTTCTGCTAAACTGTTTCTACAGCGTGTACAAAATCCTAGAAATCCTTCCTGCTAAACTGTTTTGACAGCGTGTACAAAAGGCCTAGAAATCCTTTCTGCTAAACTGTTTCTACAGCGTGTACAAAAAGCCTAGAAATCCTTTCTGCTAAATTGTTTCTACAGCGTACAAAAAGTCTAGAAATGGAACAACAATAATTTTTGCTTGTAACACTTGGTATTGCAATAGAAGAATGCTGAATATTTGCCATTACAAATGAGTTATGACTTTTGATATAGACAGTGCAGTGGCAGCTCTATTATTTTTTTTCTTTTTTTGACCTATCTTGACTTTCACCTCATTACAAAATCCAGTATTTATTTTTATTAACTAACAAAGTAATTAATGAAACTCGATTTTAACCTGCTATTTCTAGTTTTAGGATCGATATTCAACGATGTTTAGGGTAAAGTCACCAGTGGTCCGCCAGAGACCAGGAGTTGGCCTTTGCCTAAACCTATACTTTGTATAAGTGGGAAGAGTACGAAAGATATATTTATCTTCGCACTCATATAAGGTCGATAACTGGGCTTTGGCTGACCACTGGTGACTACCCTAGGTACTATCAGACCATTGGAACCTTGACCCACCATAGAACTGTGTCACAGAGACGTTATGATTCAAGTCATAAGAAGTGTCAAACAAATTGTTTCATGATAATGGATAACAATACAATAATATGGTAAATTCAAGGTATGATGATGGAGACGGAAGACCAAAGGAACTCCTCAATGGCTTATAGTAGATCCGTTGAGATGGACTAATTTGAGTCTTCTTTTTATAGTGAGTATATTATCAGTGATACAAGTACAGTCTACACTAAAAAAAACATTAACAAGCTTATATTGCTTAACTTGTAACTAACCTATTTGTAATTGTTGCATCGATTTAAATTAATTGTGCATACAATTTTAATTCCGATGGCAATACAAAATGTCGTCATTACTTTCTAAAAACCTTATATCTTATATTTCGTGAAAAACGATTTTCAAACTCGTGCATCTGCAAGATGCATTACGCTAACTAGCGTTTCTATTTGTTTCGTTTTTAAAAGCTTTTATTTAATTTGCAATGTATGTATGTATAGGTCAAATCTTGCAAGTTAAATTTGACCCACTTCCCGGTCTCCGATGAAGCTGAAATTTGCATACGCCTTTAGTTCTGATGACAATACAATAATATAGTACCATCGAGCTGGTCTGATGATGGAGACTCAGAGTGGCTATAGATAGGAACTCCTAAATTACACATGATAAACCCGTCGTGTTAGGGCTTGTTAAAATCGTCTTGACAAGTAGATGACGACTGTGCAAAAAAAAGTACAGTCGGCAATAAAAGCTTGTCCTTAAAATGAAATTTTTGACCGGAACTTTTAAACCAATCGCATCACTGGTAGATCACGTGACTCTTCGTATCACGTGATCTACCAGGACTACCAGTGACGCGATTGGTTTAAAAACGAAACGGATAGAAACGCTAGTAAGCGTAGTGCATCTTAGTAAAGGCTTCAGGTGGTTATGATGGAGACGGAAGGATATAGGAACTCCTCAACGGCTAATATTAGATTTTGATGATCTTTTCGTAGTGATACTTCATATTTTTTTTCAAATAAATAAAATAACCGTTATTTTGCACGCGAATTAAATACAATTGGATCTATCCTGTTAATATTATAAATGCGAAAGTTTTAATATGTTACCCCTTCATGCTGAAACGGCTTGACGGATTTGGATGAAATTTGAAATAGAGAATATAACCTGGATTAAAACGGGCTACTTTTCATACCGGAAAATATAAAGTTACCGAGGGAATAACGATATTATAATCGGACGAAGTCGCGGGGTGAAGCTAGTAAGTTATATTAGTATTATTTCGTTATCCAGAAAATCGCGCGACAATATGACCGTTATAGTTCCAATTTGAAAAAAAAACTTAGTCGTCAGTGATAGAATTATAGTCAGGCAAAAAAGTCTTAAAATTAAAAAGTGGCAACATTGTAGTGTCGTCCCTTTTTTCTTAGATTGATTTGAAAGGGATGACACTACAGTGTAGCCACTTTTTAATTTCAAGACTTTTTTGCCAGACCATACAGTTACCAGCAATAATGTATTATCCAACACTGCGCTAAAAATATCTGACACTTCGCGACATCTGGCGGCTATTTGATAGAATGAGAAAGTTCTATACGTCTCTCATTCTAACAAAAACTGCGTCCCTCTCAGTGGCAGGCCTGCTTTCAATAATAAAGACGAGTCAGATATTTTTGAGACCAACGTTGGACCATGTATTATTCTGCCCTCCTTATAAAAAAGGACGCATGTGTCATAGAACTGCGTACGTATTAGTGACCTTATTTCTTAAGATGGGGGGTTGAATTTACTTTGAATATCAAATTGCACATCCGCACTTTTTATTGATGAGGGCAGTATTGCTGGTGACTGTACAGTCGCCAACAAAATCGTGTGTCACAAAAATGTAATAAAACATTTGTTCACATTTTCCTAAATGACGTATTGCTTCTTGACACTATGAAATCTGATGACAAAGCTCCGGATTTGCGTCGGCCGGAGCGTGACGATGAAATCTGGTTCCGGCTCCGATTGTGGCGGCTCCGGACGGGCTTCGTCCTCTTTCGTGATCGCTCTAAAATAAAAAATGAATACTAGGGTGACGGCGCCAATAATGGACACTTCACTCTTTTCAAATGTCATACGGTCCTAAATTGATTGTCACAAATCAAATGAATAACCCTTATCTTCTGTAAAATAAGAATCAAGTGTCCATTATTGGGTCCTTGTCCATTACTGGTTCCACCACCCTAATAACTAATAAAAAAATAAAAACTTAGGGTATAATGGCGACCACCGAGTTTTTTTTTAGAAAAGTGTACATCTAACAATGAACTGAGAAATAATGACCTTGAATTACGTCCTTTATTCAAGGAGAAAGATCCAAAAAAAAACATGACACCATAGCTTTTCAAATGGTTAACCGATTTAGATGCGGTTTTTTTAATTTGAAAGAAGGTTTCTTGCGATGGTTCTCAGCTAGGTGTCATGGAAATCGGTTGGACCGTATCAGCTCTGAACGGAGGGGTCATCATTATATAGGGGGCCGTACCTCTTTTTCCTCCGCTCCTCTTTCTCCTCTTTCTCCTCCTCCTCTTCCTCCTCCTCCTCGTGCACTTTGCGCGTGCGCTGGGGTTCGTGATCGCCGCTGTTATCTGTTACATTAAAGGTAAGGTTAGGTTAGCATTAGCAGGTTATGTTAGGTTACCCTGGCAGGGTGAGAGGCTCACCCTGGCTGCCATGAGTGTGTGTGACGCATCAATCGACAGGGTGCGTCACACAGGGGCCTCAAAAGCACACCCTAGTTGCCGTAGTAGGCGGAGACCTCCCCCCATCGACCATCGTATCGGCGATGCTCGAATAAAACCTAATCTAACCTTCGTATAGTAATTGAATTATGCGTTTGATCTGATCCGGTTTGGGGATAAGACAGCCGGTGAAATGACTAGCATAGAGGCATTCCATCTTAGCCTCAGGGTTGGCAACGCATTTGCAGTCTTAGGATTGCATTGCAGTCTTGTGATTGCGAATGTTTATGGGTCACAGTTTCCACTTACCATCAGGTGGCCTGTGTGCTCGTTTGTCTACTCAATGCCATAAAAAAAAAAAACTAAAACAGCTCCAGCATCTCAGCCAAATCAATTCGAATATGGAAAAAAAAACAGATTTTTAATGTGTTTCCGTTCTCGACTTTTGATTCCATCATATTCGTAGTCCATTCATAATTCAATTTTTTAGGTAGGTAGGTATACATGTGACACCCTGCAAGGGCACAGCAATATATATCTAGAAGAACTAACTATATTAAATCAACCTAAGAACATTTATATAAAGGGTGAGTACTATTAAATTGTCGCCAACATTTTCCGTATTTTTTTTTCGGGCTCGCATCCTTTTTGACTAAAACTTATCATATTTCAAATTTAGAACGTATTTGCATGTTTTAGTGTTTAAAAAAACATTCAGTTGTGGTTATCAGTCAAGATGTCGTCAAAAGAAAAAAGCGTTCGTGAATTAATTTTGCGAGAATTTTCAATAAATCCCAATGTGTCTACTTTGGATCTTGCGAAATCGTGTAATACAAGTCGGAGAACAGTGCAAAGGACCCTAAAAAAACTAAAACAAGGTGGAACTATTGAAAGAAAGCAGCGAGAGGGCCATCCTACAAGGAAACGGAACAAAAAATTGGATTTAAAGGTGTGTAAGCTGTTTGATCAGAATCCGGCAATCTCTTCTCGAGATGTGTCCAAAAAAGTTGGTACATGTCAAAGAAATGTACAAAAAATAAAAATAAACTATGGTATTTCTACTTACAAGAAGCAAAAAGCCCCCAAAAGAACTGTAGAACAGTATAATCGAGCAATTAGACGGTCTAGATTTCTGTACACCTTGTTAGTTCAAAAAACAGGTTGCTTAATTATTGATGACGAAACGTACGTAAAAGCTGATTTCAAATCAATTCCTGGAAACCAGTACTTTTCTTCTCGCAACGTCTCGGGTCAACATGAATCAGAAAAAGTGATTCCAGTGGAGAAATTCGCTAAGAAGTTCCTCGTGTGGCAAGCGATATGCCAGTGCGGCATGAGAAGTTCGCCTTTTGTAACCACTGGCACAATAAACACAGATATTTATATATCCGAATGCTTAAAAAAACGGTTATTACCACTTGTAAAAAAACATACTTTTTCGACATTGTTTTGGCCAGATTTGGCAAGTTGTCACTATTCGTCGCGAGCTTTGGAGTGGTATAATCAGAATTCTGTCGATGTAGTATCGAAGAATATGAATCCGCCAAATTGCCCAGAACTACGGCCGATAGAAAAATACTGGGCTAATATTAAAACAAAGTTGCGAAAAACATGCCAACCGGCCACATCATTGCCCGATTTCAAAAGAAAGTGGATGAAATGTACAAAACTGATCACAAGTGAATCAGTGCAAAATTCTATGAGTAGCGTCAAGAGTAAAGTCCGAGAATTCTCTCGTCGTGCTCTGGAGAAACCTTAATTGTGTTAGCTGATCCATTTTATGTCTTTAACTTTCTTATAATAAAAAAAAATGAGTTACTAGAACATTATTTCATTTTGTAAAACTTAATTCAAATGGCGACAATTTAATAGTACTCACCCTTTATGAACTAACACTCTATTAACACTTAACAACGTATGGTAAAATTGGTACTTAGTCTCAACGGAGTATATTAGACTTAAACTCTTTTTCACTTAATCTTTAGAAGACCCCCCTTTTTCACTAGTACTTTACCTTTTTCTTCTTCTTCTTCCTCCCCCTCCTCCCCACGCAGCTCGTGGTTTCTCCCTCCGCTCTTCCTCTTGTGACCCATGAAGAAAGGTAAGTCTACATCTGAGGAAAAAAAACTTTAATCATAGCTTTATAAAAATGAGTATGAAATATTGGTTTAAAAAACACAGATTATGTGTACGAAAAATACACCCCTTTGCAAAGAAAGCCACTTACGAGTAGGGTATTTTTTAGTGTAGGTACAGTGTAAATGTCTTGAAACGGCTTTGAGATATTGAGGTTAATTTATGTTTCTGTTAATGTAAAAAAAAAGGATAATTATATTAATTTTGTTATTTGATTGATTGTTGATATGGAACAACTTGTTTATTTACATTACGTTGTGACACATATTATGAATGAATTAGTTAAGATGGAGCACACTGAGAGCATCGTCAGGATAAATCAGTCTGTAACTCAGTTAAATATTAACTTAAAAAAAGTTACCAATATACAGATGATCCAAATCATCCACCCTATCTATGGATAAAATTTCTCAAAGCCTTTTTAAGACACCCTGTATCTGATAATTATGATGCTACAAAAAGCTGAAAAAAAATAATTACATATCATAGCATAAAATCTAATTCTCTAACCCCCTTACTTATAAACGTGGAATAAGCTTGGAATAGTTTATGCCATGCTTTGTCCTTATCTGTAATTGTGACATTTGCATCTGTAAGAAAGTGACAAAGCATGGCATAAACTATTTATAAGTAAGGGGTAAAACTATATTTAAACTACTCGAAAAAATTAAAGTGCCCGTTTTTTGCAAGAAGGTACTACGGTACTATAGCTTAGTAGTGAACCGCGGCTAAACGGTGCGTCAAAAATGGCGCCATATTGTTACTATGACCCCGTCTTTTGTTTACGCAACGACACTATATTTTACAATTAATAAGCACTGGCTTATAATGTAATGTGCACGTGTGTACAGTGTAATAAGCACTCGTGTACAGTGTAATATGTAAGTGTGTATAGTATAATGGACACGAGATCATGTGTAATAATACTTTTCTCCTCATCTTCCTCCGCGTCTTCCCCGCGTTTGTCCCCGCGGTCCCCGGCCATCTTCCCGCCTGATAAGAACGGCATGTCCAGCTTCGCGTTCTTTACATTGCGTTTCGCACTGGGAAGGGACAAGAAAATGTTATTGTTCCAGTGTTATTCATAGATGGTGTTTTAGGGTAAGAGAAGAAATAATAAAACTAGTATGACTTAATGGAAAGGTAAAGCACCAACACTACTGGAGCAACCTAGACACCTGCAGGCAAAGTAAGGAAGCTCTTCCGATAATCAATCCCGGATTGTCGCGTAAGCTACGATTACTCAAAAGGGCCCAACTCCGATTGTTAACTGGAGCCATAACTGGCCATGCCTTGTTTAACAAACACTTGTTCACATTAGGTGTTACAGACAGCCCCCTGTGCAGAGCTTGTATGACGGCGGAGGCAACCGCAGCCCACGTCATCATGGAATGTCCAGAGGTGGCAACATACCGGGCACGTCACCTCGGAACACCGAGGTCGCTACTAGAGGCCGTTGGCAACATCAAGGGTCTGCTAGGCTTTCTGGTTGAACTGGGCTGGCAAGAGTAGTGCCAGTGACCCAGCACGCAAAAAAAGCGCATATTAAGTCGTCGAGTTGCCTGGTAATAGTACTTAATGGATGACTTTGCTTTTTGTATTACGATGCCGAATATTTTTCTATATTCAATATAGACTCGCGGTGTAAAAAAAAATATGCGGGGTTTGGCTTACTTTTTCATCCTAGATCTATCAATTTTAGCTGGCGAATCGAACTCCTTGGAGCGGAATTTCCTCAATTTCCTCTTCCGCATCTTAGTGCTCTCCCTGACCTCCTCGTTACTCCTGATCATGGGTTTAAAGTTGACCTTGACCCTTGTTTTGTAGTACATCTCGTATATTGACTTGGTGACGCCATCGTCCGCGTCGTCGGGACTAACTTCCGAGAAGACTGCTGAAAAAGTTAGGTTAGGTTAGGTTAGGTTTAGGTTTACAGCCGAAAGCTCTCTGTCCGTCTGCCACAGCCGATTTACTCCATAAGTAATTACGAAACCTTAATGTGTAATTTTTTTTTTTTTTTTTTTTAAATTTATTTAGGGAAACAAACAGCCGTGTACAAAGTAATACATACAAATATGAATATGAATAAGGCCTAAAGTTCCAATGAAATGAAATGTCATATATCAAATGAAAGGGTTCATTATGAGGATCTTAAATATAATTATGTTATTATTGTAAAATAAATAGTTCTGATTTTATTCATGAAAGAAGAAGAAAATTGTCCATTCCCCTCCTATCTCCGAAACTACTGAACCTACAATTGAAAAAAAAATATATTTTTCATTGCTTCTAGATTAGGTACAGGTAAATCTATGAGAATTTTATCAAAACAAAAAAATATGCCTAGGCCGGTTTTAACTTACTTGCCGGCCGCTTTTTCCTCTCACTCTTCTTCCGCTTCCTCTTCATCATATTCGAAGACATATCTTCTTCCGAAGACCCATAGCTGTACTCCCGTTTCCTTGGCAACGGCTTCCTGAACACAATCGACTTTGGTGTCAGCGTGAAAAATTCTTTAGCTGTGCTCCCAGGTACATCGGTAAAATCTACATTATCTGTGGCATCACTGACTTTATCAATGAATTTGTCACTGACTTTACTTTTCTCTGTAGTATATAGTCTAATTCTCTCAGTGTTATTATAATCGTAATTTATAACGTTTTCTATGAAATCATTGGTGCCGTTAATGTTACGTTTTCTTCGGAATTTGACGTCATAACTACTTGGTCTTGCTTTGGATTTGGTTTTGTCGAATTTTCTGTGTTGCTTCCGGCCGGGTTCAAGATCCTCTTCTGAGTATCGTACTGGAACAAAATGAATACATTATCGAGCGTCCAGTGGCGCCCTCATTACTATTATTGTGTTTCCGAATTAACTAAAGAGTTTCCTTGCAATCAGACGATACGTTTTTGTAGCGCAAGTAAAAACACAATTTATGGGATACGTAAAAATACTTTAATAACAATTACCCTTTGAGTAGTCAGCTTAACGGGAAAAGGTGGCCACTTTTTTCCGTTAACTTGATAACTCGAAGGTGAATTGTTATTAAACTATGTGATAAGTTAAGTTATAAGTTGTGTTTTCATTTGTAGTACAAAAACTTACCGACCAATTTCAAGAAAATACTTTAGTTTATTAGAAAACACAATAATAGTAATGAGCGCGCCACTGTACATCCTGCGTACGCTCGGCGCAGTCTTAAAAGACGGGTTTAGCCTTGTTGGAAGTGACCTCCGAAGCTAGCAGTCCCGGGTTCGAATCGCCATATGTTTTTTACTTATTGTATTTAAGAACAACTTGTCCCATTTTCTATTGTTAAAATAAACGATTATTAATTTTGTTAGGAGTTTAAAATATGATCATGATGAGTGAAGGTAAAAACAACCTTTAAAAATAAAGAATAAACAGAATTGTGTTGCTATTTTGTTTCATTTTCATACTTTCAACAAAAAAATATTTTTACAGACAGAACTTGGAGCGATCACTAGTATATGGGAAAAAACATCGATAATTGAGTTTATTGATATAGGCAATCCCTAGCTGTCATTTAATTTTGCCCGTTAAATGACAGCTAGGGAGGGAAAAGTTAAGTGTTCTATCAAAAAATTGCGTTCTGAATTATGAAAATGCGGAATTTTTATCAATTCGGAATTATGACTTCTCGGAATTATGTAGTGCATACCTGAATCCTTGGTATCTCGCGTTTGCTTCGACTTGTTGTCCTCCGTGTAGTCCAAATCCTCAGCTAGGAGCCCATCGTCTCCTCCGGTGTACACGTATCTGAAATAATATTGAATTGGAGACCCTTTGAAATGCATTTTATTTTTCGCAAAATGTATCATTTCGCATAACACCTTTTTAGCCTGACATTGCAGAATTGCGTAGATTAGGTTAGGTTAGGTTAGTTTAGTATTTTTATAATAATTAAAATATATTTCTGTTGTAAAAATCGTTTTAGGACAAACGATTTTATGCGAAATGATACATTATGCGAAATAAACATTATGGATTCCGATATAGACCCATTTGGAGTTTCCATATCACCGACGAGGCGTAAAAGAGCCCTCATGCGGCCTATTTTTGGTATTATTTAAACGATTTTTCATTTATTTTTCGTTTAAATTATAAATTAAAATTTAAACATGCAAACAAAAAAATTAACAAGACTAAGGTAAATGCACCCATCATGAACAGTGCTCCAGTGATGAACAATAACAATTTAACGGGCAAAAAGGCACTTTCAAAGGATTTAATTCTAATAGAGGTAGGCCTGAAGTATTTTAATATTATCTAATTAAAAGGCATTAGCGTTCTATAATATACTTATACTTTTATTGGGATTATTCATGACTGGACCACTGTCCATGATAGGCGCATTTACCTTAGGTAGGTTTAGTTTGACAGCAGTGCAGGCGGGAAGTAGTTTTTTGGCAAATAATTCACCGAAAATATTTTGGCCAAACTTCCGTCTAAATTCATAGAATTATTAGTAAATTATTCAGTGAAATTAGTTTTACTTACCTGGTACTCCAATCCATCTGTCTGGCTTCCTCCAACCACTGGTTAGCACCTAACGTTGTTTCCCGTACCGACCTGATTACAGAAAAATATGTTATTTTTATACTGTGTTGACTGTGTAGCTTTTTAGGGAACGATCTCCATTTGTGAAACTCATCCTTACGACCCAAAGATAGGGACCAGAACCGCTTAGCGCGAAAAGGGTTTTTGGTATGGTATTTGATAGACTTGTTTTTACAAACCCCAAGGATGCGCTAAGCCTATCGTCCTTAGTTCAATGAAAGGACAACCCCATGTTTGGTCCAATCGCGATTTAGTCGTATCGTTATATTATAGTCTAATCGAGATCTGGGCTTCCAACCTCTGGGCAACCAAACGATACAGTTAATTTGACTTAGCGCTAATCCTATTGAGTGTGTGTGTGTGTGTGTGTGTGTGAGGAACCTACTTGATCTGAAGATGCTGGAACACCTTCCGCAGCTCCACGGTGACGTGAGCTGACTTGGGCAAGTCTTCGGACATCTCTGTGAGGATAGCACGACCTGAACCACAAACAATTTATAACAGAACTAGTTTTTCAATTTCGTCCGGGTACAACTCATTAGTAGCTATTCCATCGATAATTGACAGTTTTTCTGTAATGTATACCTTTAGGCCGTCGCCGGATTATAAACGCACTCCCTTATTCACAAACCTATTATAGTAAGTATTTTTTTGCCAAAGTTCACGTCAATTTGGTTAAGACGTTGAGTCGAAAAGTCAGAAAAATTAAACGAACATTCTCTTTTATTTATAATATTAGAGAGATGAGGATTTGCGGCCTCTTAAGATAAAAATGGACGTCGGATGTGATTTTGGATTCGTCGTCTTCTGGCGGTGTTTTTGTAAACTATTGAATTTACCAACACAGCCTGGGTCTTTTGAAAGCATCAATATTTTTAAAGCCTTTGACTTTAGACGGTCTACTCGATTTTTAAGCGGTCTACTAACGGTCTACTCACAGTCTACTGTCATAGGCCAATAGAAAAACCTTAGTTTGGCACTAGGTCATTTTGAATAAGATTATCATAACGCTACATACCCCTGTTGCTCTTCTCCATGGTATTCTCCAGCCTCAGGAGCACGGAGCCAGTCTTCCATGGCTCCAGGGTCAGAACCCTGACGTGGCGGGGCAGCCCGCTGGGACGAAGAGCACTGAACTGAAACCATCATCATCATGTCAGTTGAAACACTCATTGCTGTGTTAGGTGGTGCTAGGACCTTGTGCTGGTTACGAAAGAGGTATGGCGAGAGAGAGTAAGTGTATATGTTGGTAGGGGACGCCCTAGAATGACATAGTGATCAGATTCTGATACTGAATAAGGGCCGAATTGTAAACACCCAAAACCGACGTACGTGCAAGAAGACGTTGATGAATGTAGAGGAAGTGAAAGTTGTATGTTTAGACCGGTGCACCAGGCGTTCCATAGTCTCTGCCTATTGGGAGACAGGCGTGTTGGTAGTATATATGTATGTTGTAAAGGCTAGAAAGTAGGCAATAAATGGACAAACCATGTAGAGAACGTGAATTTGAGGATGTCTAGAGTATTTGTTTAGTGGTGGCAGGATCTTGTGCAGTGTCTTTCCAGGTTTACGACAGCTCGTCAACTAACAGGAACAAGACACACTGTATATGGACGATTTACCCGTTTGTTCCTTACGTCGGTTGATCTTGCCTCCCGATGCGAGGATCTGCCAGGGCTCCATCTTCCACCATTGCTCTACCTGACTCATGCGCTCGTTGAACAAGAGCTCGTCTACTAACAAGAACAAGACACACTGTATATGGACGACTTACCCGCTTGTTCCTCACGTTCTGCCACTTCCTCCGGTTGATCTTGTCTCCCGAGGCGAGGAACTGCCAGGGCTCCATCTTCCACCGGTGCGCTGCCTGGCTCATGCGCTCGTTGAACAAGAGCTCGTCTACTAACAAGAATAAGACTCACTGTATATGGACGACATACCCGCTTGTTCCTCACGTTCTGCCACTTCCTCCGGTTGATCTTGTCTCCCGAGGCGAGGAACTGCCATGGCTCCATCTTCCACCGGTGCTCTACCTGACTCATGCGCTCGTTGAACAAGACCTCGTCTACTAACAAGAACAAGACTCACTGTATATGGACGACATACCCGCTTGTTCCTCACGTTCTGCCACTTCCTCCGGTTGATCTTGTCTCCCGAGGCGAGGAACTGCCATGGCTCCATCTTCCACCGGTGCTCTACCTGACTCATGCGCTCGTTGAACGAGAGCTCGTCCACTAACAAGAACAAGACGCACTGTATATGGACGACTTACCCGTTTGTTCCTCACGTTCTGCCACTTCCTCCGGTTGATCTTGTCACCCGATGCGAGGATCTGCCAGGGCTCCATCTTCCACCGGTGCTCTACCTGACTCATGCGCTCGTTGAACGAGAGCTCGTCCACTAACATGAACAAGACACACTGTATATGGACGACTTACCCGCTTGTTCCTCACGTTCTGCCACTTCCTTCGGTTGATCTTGTCTCCCGAGGCGAGGAACTGCCAGGGCTCCATCTTCCACCGGTGCGCTGCCTGGCTCATGCGCTCGTTGAACGATAGCTCGTCCACTAAAAGAGTGTAACAAGACATCGTTATAACCCTCGACGCAAATAGAACTCGAACAGGAGTCTTAGTTATAGGGTCCAGTTTTTACGCTTTGGGTAGGGGACAACGTTGATTTTTATTCTGCGTTAGATTCACTTACCTTCCTGTCGATAGTTCCCGAACAGGACCCGGTGCTTGCCCCTGATGATGAGGCCTACTCCATTCTCTTCTTCGTTCAGCGACTCCTCGAGGCCGAAGCCATCGTCAGTCAGCAGTCGCCTGTGGACCTGAAAATAGGGAATGTAGTTAAAGTATTGTTTGTCACTTTTTGTCAAACTCAAATGTTATAATGACGGCATATTTCAAGTACACTTCAGTTACATACATAACTTTACGCATGCTGCTCAAAAATGGTGACGGTACGGAATCGCAGCGGACTCTGAGTCGCAAGAAGGGTAAGAAACGCGTCCACACCGTACAGATTTAGGGGTCGACTGATTATCTGCTCCATTGTGAGGGCGGCTTTAGCGGATTCCCTTCTCATTAGCCAAACACGTGCAACTGTATTGTGCTAGTACTATAGGTTGTTAAAGCTAACGGAGCGTAATTGACATACTACCACAGGAATGGGATTTCATTTTCGGGAAATGGTAGCCTATGTGTATTTTAAATCCCTCTAACGTTTAAAGTCAAAGTCTTGAAATGTCAAGCTGACTAGATCGTAGCATGTCAAAGTCTCAGAATGACCAGGAAGTAAAACACCATCATCAGCTTTTAAAGCCAAAGTTTTGTAATGTCAAGCTGCCTAGATCGTAAAATGTCAGAGTAGTAAGCTTGACGTTGTAAGACATTGACATTCCACGACAAGGACGTTTCAAGATTTTGACGTCGTCCTATCTGGACATAATTTAAATACTTGACATTTCAAGACTGTGACTTTAAACACCGGAGGGTTTTACATTGTAGGTAAAAAAATGCTGTACAATTTCCTACCATGAGCTCAATTTCTCCTTCTCCGTGAGATGTACCGCCCTGCGTGCGGTCCGGCAACACACAGATCCCTGAAAAATGTTAATATTTCACATTTATAATATAAGCAAGAAAATTGATTCAGATCA
Source organism: Acleris laterana (assembly GCA_963966035.1). Classification (NCBI taxonomy): domain Eukaryota; kingdom Metazoa; phylum Arthropoda; class Insecta; order Lepidoptera; family Tortricidae; genus Acleris; species Acleris laterana. Next base: position 2,327,881 of record OZ014467.1, on the reverse strand, counting down.
GGGGGGTTATTATGACATAGCAATGCAGTTCTGTTTACGCTGAGAGAAAAGGACAAAGCTATATAGCTGCTATCGCTCCGTCCTTTACGCTCACTGTAAAATAAACGGCATAGCCACGTCATAATAACCCCCCAGTTGTTTTTACGGCATTAAGAAGGCAGAGGAGCACACAATCTATCAATAGCTTGTAACTGTAACTACTATAAGAATTGTCTTACACTTTCAACCTTATTATAGCCTCTGAGAGTTCAATGTGCTCCAGTGAATTAATGCACTTGTGCCTTTTCTCCGTGGGAGGACAGTGTTTTAGTCGCGGGTTAAATCTGGTGATCCTAGTGATAAAAGTTATAAGTCACCTGAAGATCAAGTGAAAAAGGGTATAAGTCTAGTACACTCTGTTTATATATATAACCGTTTTTTATTACGAGTTAAGTGGACTTTATAACCATTTTACTAGGTTCCCAGAAATATGAGTACCTGTGGAACTGTTGAAGGAATTGATACAGATCCGTGAAGCCACGGGGTAGTAGCATGATGCCACGGGCTTCGGCGATATTTGTCCTGGAACAGCCATTTTGAAATGGTTATGCAGTATACAAGTAGTCAGTAGCAATCAACATTTTTATCTGTACCAAAATGGTAAAAAGGGAACTTTAGTGGTGAGACTTCGTTGTCGGTCTTGTCTGTCTGTCCGTCTGTTTATATGTCACAGCAGGTTTTTTCAGTAACTACAAATGTTTATCTACTAGCTTGCCCGCATCGGTTTTTAGTAAAAAAAATATGAAATAAATGTTATAAATAATTGATAAGGGGTCTAGAATGGGGGGTTGGAAAATGAAAGTGGTTTGATTATCATATAAGGTCTGGGGTGCCATATAAGAAGGGCTTAATCAGCACATTTCAATAAAAAAAAAAAATTACACTGCTTGTACCTTTACTTTTTGATTTAATTTCGAAGATAATTAATGAAAAATAACAAAAAACTATGAAACTCTGTATTAAAATTTAGGCTAGTCAAGATGGACCGGACCTTATTGCAAAAAAATGGGAAACCACATCCCATATTCATGACTTTGACTGTACGTCAATTCAACGTTGGCGACAGGTTAAAGAAGAGAAAGAGAGAGAGTTCACAATAAAGTACCTCCTGACTCGTTCTTGCACGACCGCTTCATGACCTGTCTCATGTTAGAGTCTGTATAGAACTCCCCGCGGTTGCTCACGTTCGTCGAGAATATGGTGACGATCTCCTTGCCGAGGTCATGGCTGCGGGGGAAATGAGGTCGATTAGTTAGACAAACACACACACTGTAACACAACAAACATATCGAACATTTTGACAAAACAATGTAAAAGGTAAAATAATGGATATTATTATTATTAGAACGTGGTCCCGTGTGGTTGCCGGTCGCGTGCGGTTGCGGGGTTGGAATAGTGTCATTCGATGTCTTCCCGTGGATGTCGTAAGGGGCGACTAAGGGTCTCCCCAGACTTATCGACGCGGAATCGGGTTGAGCCGGTAAGAATAAGTTTTATGTCCACGCAATAAGATCGAAAACGACGTCCTTCCGTTCACAACGCCGAGCCGAGCCGAGCCGAGCGATACCTTATTCACTCTTACTGCACGGACATAAAACCTTTTCTTACCGGCTCAAGCCGATTCCGCGTCGATACGTCTGGGGACCCTAAGGGAATAAAGGCTTGTTGTACTGTAAGGTGATGGGCTTGCAACCTGTCACTAATACACTGGTAAACATCTTAGCCTAATTGTGCAAAATGTCGTTACGGAATTATCAACTTTTTTTTGAGTTTTTGGTTATTCTGTAGCTCTGCTTACCCCACTTTGGGAGTGAAGGCGTGAGTTCATGTATTATATATGTATTTACAAGTAGCGAATTTAGAAACGCGGCAACGGCACAGCCCTGACTAAACCGGCTTTGTCCGTCTTGTTGAGTAGGTATGCTGCGCTGGTGGCTCATGCAAGCCGCGCAATATACCTTTGTTTAAAGAACTACTATCTATTCTGGGGTCCTAGTGTCTGTCGCAATCTACGAGTCGCTTGGGTTACAAATATTTTTTTATCGATATATCGATAGTTGTGTGATAGAAGGTTCACGAATAAATAATAATTAAATAAAGATTTTACGTGAGTTTTGTTTAAAATTATAAAGAAACAGATGCAAATCCTTGTTTGAAATCCACGTCAGCTCACACAGCTGCACATGACATTTTATTTGGTTTTTGATAGTGATAGGAGTAGATAATCATTGATTTCTCAACATTCTCTGGAAGTAGACAGTTTCTGAAGTATCTATTATTTTCCATGAGGTAGTATAATCACATCATTCAAAGTTTTTCCTCTTAGTTACCCGACAGGTTATTTTATTACTTGATATGAAAAAGTAGGAGTTAAGATTTTGATGGAATAACACCTATAAAACAACTGTCGCGAATGATTGTAAAGTAATGTTAATATAATAATACTCGATATCGATAAAAAAAAAATTGTAACACTAGCTAGATTGCGACAATCTTTTGTTTTACCGCGAAAAATCCGGGCTCTGGTTATTAATAAGGGTGGATACAAAACGAATATACTAGACTTTAACCCCCTTTTCACTAGGACCCAAGCTACAACTTCTATTCAAAACTAACCCAATCGGAACTGGTCCTATCACCCACTCCACCTCGAGGAACTCCTCGCCCCGGTACAGCCTCAGGGTCTGATGGATCCAGTCGTTGAACCGCTGCCTGATCTCCTTCACCAGCAACCCTCGGACGCTGGAGTAGGTGGCGTTGTTGGTTACCTGGAAGAACTTGAAGCTGTAAGGCAGATTTTTTATGGCAAGGAGACACATGAGGAGCTCACATACCACCTGATATGCTCAGTGGAATCTTAGACACATTTGAATTGTTAGGGTTAGAATCTCAAGACTGCAATCCGAAGGTTTCTAACGCATAGCCAACCCTGACGACTAAGATAAAATGCTTCTATGCTATGTTCCGTAGTCACAAGTCTAACTCAAGTTAACACGTAATTTAAAGTATCCTGAAAACATCATTAGAATTCGAACAGGCCAGTGACACTCCGCGCTAATGCCTACAAAATGTGCGGCCACCCCTGGGGGGCTAATCGGTTGAGTGCATGTCTTATAATCTGTGGTTGAGTGTCACGCGAGCGCTCGAATTGACGCGCGCCGCCATACGCTGCCAAAGTAGTAGTTTTTGTTTGAATACGTACTTATGACTAAGCGAAAAGCCAAAAAGTGCATAGCATACGGGAGCTGGAATAATTAAACTATCCCAACCACATTCTTAAGCGGTGGACCTGATAATTGTGGTGTAAAGTACATGTATTGGAAAACTATTTATTTTCTAGATTTATTATTAACTTATTGTAGTTATCATATTTATTGTAAAAAAATATTAACAAGCCAAAATCTCTTTTTGTACATGTCGCAACTACATATATATTTTAGTTATCTGTATTCCCTATTAGTTAAGGAATTATAAATATTCCAATTATTTCATTTGCAAATAAAAATACACTGTATGAATGTCAAAAAGCACTACCACTGGTTCAAAAAATAAAGAAAGTCATCAAGGTATATTTTTGTAACATTAATATCATCGATAGATTACCCCAAATCGTACCTGAGTTGGTCTGTCATGTTCAGGCCTGAAGCTGTAGGCCCCTGACTGCAGGGTCTGTCGGCCCTGCGCGTAGAAGTAGAAGTTCTGGGAGATCATGAGCTTAATGCCGTCCACGTGCTGGATGGACTCCAGGAGTCCTGTGTCCTTGTTGATGGTTACCTTCAGATACTGATGGGAGAAAGAGGATGTCAATATTTTCACGTCTTTGTTGGTTACGAGTAGTATGGTCAGTTTTGATCTTGTTAGTCAAATTTTCAAATCTAATGGTTTTTTTTTCAAATGACCTAGTTTTTAATAATGTAAAAAAGGGTAAAATGCTATAAGTATTATTGAAATAAAGAGGAAACTAAGCTATTAAGTACTAAAAGATAGGAACAATAATCAAACACAACTATAAATGATTAATTAAATTTTAGATTCAGTTTGTAATGCAATGGAAAAGAATAGCCCTCTAGCAGGGATGCCAACATAACGAAAAAAAGTAAAAGAAAAGGCGGTCCCATATTTCTTTCTTTCGTGCTCTTGGCTAGTATTAGCTTAGATGAGAACTGCTTAAGCGTTGAATCCTCTAGAAATGAAAACGCCTAGCTTTGGTCTCTTGGCTAATCCCCCAGGTCCGTTCGGGGCATGCTCCCTATGACAATGGCTGCATTACCTCTCTGGATAGCTAGCCTAAGCCTTTAAGAGAGGTAAGCACCAGCTCTAGGATCCCCGAAGACGTCTATGAGCCAGGATCACAAAATGGTTTATTTACATACTTTATAATTTGGCCTTTGTACTGTTCTACCTGCCCCCTATTCCATGAGAATGACAGGTGACAGAAGACATTTCAGTGTACATGGAGTAGTTTATTATGAATCCCAGTGATGTGAAAACTTGTATACCGAATTTTCACCTGTCATGGTCAGGATGGTTAAATAGGGGGCTGTTCTCATGTGAAACTAACGTCATGTGATATGTAAAAAACTTACCTCGTTTGAAATCTGAGACACTTTTTCCAATTCCGGATTCATCGTCTGTTTTTTTGCGTATTCGTTCTCCTCCTAAATAAATAAAAAACAATATATTTCGTACTTAAAGGTCATTGTAGACAGTCCTATTTTCAGATTTGCTGCCGTTCCTTTTCCAAGGGTTTTAACCAAGTTTTAGTTTCTGTTAAGGGTTCCGTACTTCTGATCATGCGAGAACGTAACGAGCCAAGTTTTAAAATCACTCGTTTACAGTAAAAATCTACAATATTCCGTTAATTAGCTTTCAGCTGGCTATTGCTATTACGCTTCCATTCGCAACTGACATTATATTTTATCACTCGTGTGCTATAGAAAAACGAAGATTGTCAATCGCTATTAAGAAAATGAATACTGTAAATGCGTTCTAGCATTAGAAGAGATAGGAAAACTAATTGAATACCGTAAAGGAGTGGAACGCTCTTTGCGTCCCTGCGTCCGCTCTCGCAACGGCCAATTTACTCAATAAATATTTTGAATTTTAATAAGGCCTAAAGCGTTGTTCTAGAATAAAAAAATACTGACAAAAAATTAATGTATTCTATTTACCAATTGATCCCTGATCGGTGAGATGTGGTAAGCCAGATACCCCAAAGGCGGCACGTTTTCAGCCTCGAAAACCAGCTCCTGCAAGCTGGTGGAAGTGCGACCAGGAAGGTTGATGACAGGAGTTGGAAGAGGCACGAGCTGGTATTCTACCTCTTCGTCTATAATCACAATTTATAGGTTATGTACTGGAACTGCGGAAGGGTTTTAGTGGTGGTAGGACCAGTGAAAGGTTAGTCCACAAAGAAAATCAACCAAATAATCATACAGAAACTAACAAAAGTGATGCACAGAAAAAGAAAGACCGAAAACATAGCAATAACATAATTTACACAATAATAATTCTTCACGCAAAAAGTTCTTACAGAAAGTAATTACATGATACATTATGACATGTACTTATGACACATTATATAAATACATTAATAAAACATAATAATATATAAACCTATAGATATAACAAAAGAGACTAAAACATATTCCATGATGGGTCTAGCCAAAAATTCTACGCAACTTCTTGTTCCAACAAATGCTTACGAAGCTTGAAAGAAAGCCTGCTAGGGGCTCGTCTGATATGAAATGGGAGCGCATTCCAGGTTGCCTGAAGGGCATAATTATCCTTTTAAGTACCAACAAGCAACAATGTTTATACATTGATACAATCACACCTCATTCCCGTAGGGGCAGGCAGGGCCCACTTGCCACGATCCGAACAAACAAAACTTCACTAGTATATGGGAAAAGCATCGATAGTTGAGTTTATCGATATAGGCAATCACAAGCTGTTATTTAATTTTGCCCCGTATATTCCTAAGTCTGCAGGCGACCGAAACCCACTAGGATGAAGTAGGAAGTAATATATAGGTCAACTGATAGTGGTAACTTCACTAGCGCGATGTAGCACTGTCAGTTTAGTTCATCTGTCTGACTTTGGCGCTGTCGAGTTAGTTGTTACAAGTTGTCGCTAGATGTCGCTACTAGTAGGATTTTCTTACCGGTCGGATTTCTTATTGAAAAGTGTAGTGCGATTGCTGGCAACCTGACGAAGTAGTAGCTCTTGACGCTTCCCGGGTTGTATACGATTAGGAGAATACTCTCCTGGTTCTCTGCAAACTGAAATGAGACAGGTAGGTTACTGGGTACCCTTTGGGTACGGCACCCTAAAAGTTTTGCAAAGAAACATAAAGTACTCACTTTGCATTGACTCATGTTCAGCATATGACACATCATGAACTGCTGGCCTGTTTTAGCCCTTCTCGTCCCGCCCCAAGTGGGAGTGAGATAGCTGTGGAACATAATAAACATTTGAGTTTTTAAGATAGTGCTTGGTTTAAATAAACACATGAATCTGAACTTTATTGCTAAAAAAGCTTTAAATTATCAGTGACCTATTCATCGAAACGCATTTCTCGCAAAAATCAAAATATTTATTCAGTAAATTGGCAACATACGGGCTCTTTTACACGTCGGTAATGAGATCTACCAGCACTTCGGACAAGACCATCATTGCGGAGAAGCGCCGCAAGAAACTCCAGCAAAAGGTATTTTTTCAAAAATAAAATACAATAATACTTGAAAGTTATTTACATTACAAGGCAATAAAGTAACGAATATTAATTATTAGAAATAGCACAAATAAATAAATTTCAAATGTATCAAATACATAAATATACACTCGATAAAATGTGTTACCTGAGTAAATTGGAGACTTTCTTCGACGCAGCGTCTACCGCCTCACTAATAGTTCTTATGAAGTCATTAGCGACGTGCTGCTGGCTGGTTCCTGGCGAAAATGGGATCATTAGAACCTGTATCCTAAAGTTTATTCATACTTCTTTACATACATACCTTCACGCCTGTAATCCCGGAGTGGGGTAGGCAGAGCTACAGAATTACCAACAACTCTAAAAACATGTTATTAATTCGTAACCATATTTTGCACAACAGGCTAAGATGTTTACCAATACTAGTGACAGGTTGCAAGCCCATCGCCTAACAGTACTACACGCCTTTATCCCCTTAGTCGCCTCTTACGAAATCCACGGGAAGACATGCAATGGCACTATTCTAACCCGGCAACCAGACGGGGAAACTCATACTGATAAATAATTATTTAATTTATTAAAAAAAAGATATACGAATCATATAATCAGAAATAGTATATTTTGATGCAAGTGCGAAAAGTGTGTCATTTTACGCGTCTCGAGGTGTCTTGGCTAGAGCTGGAAGCAAGGGACAAATAGTCGAACTCACCACACAGATATCTGCCCTTACCGGTATTTGAACCTGGGACTGCTAGCCTGGAAAGCAGGATTTTCTTATCTTACGTTTCTTATTGGTGGGGTGCTTACGGATACACTTCGACCGTATGGGATCTTTCGTGTAATTACTCCTCTTTTAGCGCTTAATCCAATGCAGCCTCCACCCCTTCCAAAACACGGACAGTGGAGTGCAATGGCAGTGCCTTGAAATCGTTTGGACCTGGGTAGTCACAACCGAGGATTTTCATTCTTACTCCGGCGAGGGTATCACTTTCACACAACAAGTGTTTCATTGTTTCCACCTCTTCGCCGCACATTCTACAATCTGTGTTGTCATATAGGCCCATCTTTGCTAGAAGATGTTTAACCCCAAAATGCCCGGTAAACACTCCGATAGTGAATCAGAGTTGTCTTCTGTTGAGTTTCCAAAGTTTTTTGGTCAAGCTCTGGTTAACTTTTTCTATGAAGAGCTTTGCAGGTAGCCTGGCGGGGTTTTTCACTCTTTCTCGTGGTTTTCTAGGGCATTATTGTTCAAGGCTAAGAGGGATACCAGTGACTGAAAAGTTGTGTGGAAATCAGTTGTCATGGTATGGGCGTGTGATGCGGAGGGATGAGGAAAATATCGTCAGGAAAGTTTTGAGTATGAATGTGGATGGCTATAAGAGAAGGAAGACCAAAGAAACGATGGATAGACTGTGTGAAAGATGATGTGGCTAGAAAGGGAGTGACTACCGAGATGACGACTAACAGAGAAGTATGGAAGAAAAAACATGTTGCGCCGACCCCAATTAAGTTGGGATAAGGGCAAGAGAATGATCATGATGATAATGTTCAAGACTGATTTATGGTGCCAGAAATGGTTCAGGTCCGACGTATGCGTTCTTGGACCCTTCCCTTGGAATGCAGGGTCTCTACCAACTAGGCTGACGTGTCGTAAGTATTCTTAGGATGAGTTACCAGTGATGGCGTCATGGTGCATCATCAGGGCTACAGCGTGCCGCAGGAGGTGGAGCTCGTAGGAGTCTGACATGCGCGTGATCACAGTCAGCTGTTTGGCCACCTAAGAATTAAAAAAAAAAACAAAAAAAATTTTTTGACCTAAGGGCATTCAACAGGATTCTCAGTGTAAAGAGTAGTATTTTTTTAACAGTAATAGATAGCAGGTCGTTTACTAACTTTTTTTAAAAGAAAGTGAAAGAATAGTGTTCCAATACAAGTTTTTTTTCAACGTATTTATATTTTTATTGTATCTGGAGAGAGATCTCTCTATTGTTCTCTTCCTGTATAAGTATTTGCAGTTACACCATGTTCAAACGTGTCTTACCTGCAAGAACGCATGCGCCTGTCTGACCAGGTACTTGGTGCTGGGCCTCGAGGTGTAAAACCCGGTCCAGTAGGTGCTTGCGTCGCTTCCGTACGGCAAAAGCTCTCCCTGGTCAAAATAGTAAAAAGTACCCTTTGATGCCAGTGCGAAAAGTGTGTCATTTTTAGATCCCGATATCTTGTCGCAGTGTCGTCGCTTTTTTTTGTAGGGATTCAATTGTCAGTAACAGATATACTTAATATAAACTCTGAGTAGGGTAAATTGTCAATAACTGGCCACTTTCGAAAGTGTCATTTAGTTACCTACTAGCTATCAAATTTCTTACTGACGCTGTTAGTAAAGATACCTACTTGGACAGTAGTACGCCGAGTTGGACGCCGGGTATTCTACTTTAAACGCAAAAATGTGAGCAAATCTCTTGCTTTACACATTTATTGCAAAATGGCCTGTTACCGGAGGGTGGCCAGTAATAGACGACTCTATATCGACATTGAGATGGTCGATAAAATAAAAATTCAATCCCAACAACCCTACGTTTTTGTAGTGCAAGTAAAAACACAATTTATGGGATACTTAACAAACTTTAATAAATATTACCCGTTGAATAGTCAGTAACTAAAGTATTTTCTTGAAATTGGACGAAATGTTTTTGTACTACAAATGAAAACACAACTTATAGGGTATATTATATATCACATAGTTTAATAATAATAACAATCCACCTTCGAGTTATCAAGAAAACGGAAAAAAGTGGCCATCTTTTCCCGTTAAACTGACTACTCCAACGGTAATTGTAAAATCGCTTACTCTTTCGGTGTAGATGGCCTTGTCCCTTCTCCCGTACAAATACAACGCCTTCAAATAGCAAGATGGCGTCGAATAGAATATGTTCACGTCTGATATGTTGGCAGGGTGAGTGTTGACGTGGCTGTTGAAAAAAAAAACGAGGATTTGTGAGAAAACAACTTAGCTCTTTTAAGTTGGTTGTAATTTTTTTGCGTAGCATGTGTTGGCAGCCATTGGATTTTCCAGAAAAGACGCGGTTTCTCGGTTACGCTTTTTGACATAAGGACTAAGTCACGGCTATAAGCAGCTGAAGCCCTTCAAGGCACATTATCAAAAGGGGTGTCCCTCAGAATCCCTAACAACGTTTGTTCTAACACATCGTTTGTCCGAATTTTCATTTGCCCTAAACTGGTTTTCAGATGAGTCAGGCAACTTTTTAAGTTTCGACATTATAAATATCTGCGGTTCGGTTAGGTTAGGGTTGTATTATAACAAAACTAAAAAGTTTTAAAATTTAAGCGGAAATGGCTTTAGGACAAACGTCGCATTAAGACAAATGACGATAAGTGCGCGGCGCTGTGGTAGGTGAAGTCGCTGCCCATCGTCACCATGATGTTATCGTCGAGTTATCATTTCTGAAAATTACTAAACTGAGGTTAACTTAAGAAAGCTCCTTCACGAGACTGAACAACTTCTTCTTATCTACGTATGCTATAGAAGAGAGAGAGAGAGAGAGAGAGAGAGAAAGAGAGAGAGAGAGAAAGAGAGAGAGAGAGAGAGAGAGGGAGAGAAAGAGAGAGAGAGAGAAAGAGAGAGAAAGAGAGAGAGAGAAGATACGAATGTGCCTTTTATATTTCGTATTATGTCCTCAACGAGAACAGGCTGAATAGAGTCAGGAGGTTAAGACAGGCAAATCCGTCAAGATGTCCTTATAATGAAGCCTTACTTGATAAGCTTGTCCATGTTCATGTACCAGTGCGAGGCGCTCTGGTAGGTGAAGTAACCGCCCATCGTAATCATGATGTTATCGTCAAGTTATCATTACTAAAAATTACTAAACTATCTGAGATGCCTCTCAAGTCTAAAGTTCTTCTCCTTAAATGTCTTTTAAGCATTTTTCTGATATGAGGGAATAAAAGAGAGAGAGACAGAGAGATATAGATAGAGTGAGAGAGAGAGAGAGAGAGAAGATACGAAATCTTATCGAGGTAGCTATAGGATGCCTTTTATATCTCGTATTAATGTCCTCAAGCGAGAACAAGCTGAGATGCCCGCCCTTACCTCTTCAATCCCCCCCTGTCAGGAGCTCAGGAGGTTAAGATGGGCACATCAGCCAAGCCTTCCCCTTCCTTATAATCTTCTGAACATCAAGTGAAAAAGGGTTTAAGTATAGTATACTCCGTTCGTGTATATACCCTTTTTTATTACGAGTTAAGTCGACTTGTACCCTTTTCGCTAGGACCTCAGAATGAAGACTTACTTGATAAGCTTGTCCATGTTCATGTACCAGTGCGCGGCGCTCTGGTAGGTGAAGTCGCCGCCCATCGTCACCATGATGTTGTCGTGCTCGTAGTACTTCGCCTGCCGCTCGATCTGCGATATGAAGTCGCTCACCTGGAACAACAAGTGAAAATTCATCATCATCGGTTTTTTATGGCATAGAGAAGACAAACGAGCACACAGACCAAGTGATGGTAAGTGGAAACTGTGACCCATAGACATTCGTATTCACGACACTGCAATGCAATCCTAAGACTGCAAATGCGTTGCCAACCCTGAGGATTAAAATGGAATGCCTCTATGCTAGTCATTTCACCGGCTGTCTTATCCCCAAACCGGAACACCACAATGCGAACACTGCTGTTTGGCGGTAGGTTAATGAGATGATGGTGGTAGCGATCCGGACGGACGCTGCACATCGAATCTGCTGCATTGGTTTAAAAGATAATTAAGCTGAAGCACTAAGAATGATGTTGGGTTAAATAATGCCTAAAAGACTTTCCCATCTTTGTTTTATTTATAGAGTACATAAGAACCGGGCTTAGATGACGTTTAAGAGACGATTTAGCTTTACTTGATGTGTTGCGTTAGATATTTTTATGAATAAAACCTGGGTACTTAAATGACGTGAGATTGTCCCCCGTGCCATAACATCAAAAATTGATTAGGTACCCATACTAATATTATAAATGCGAAAGTGTGTCTGTTTGTTACCTCTTCACGCTTAAACCGCTGAACCGATTTAGGTGAAGTTTGGTGCAAAGATAGTTTGAATCCTGGTAAAGGACATAGGATAGCTTTTTTCCCGAAATTCATCCCCTAAGGGGGTGAAATAGAGGGTGAACATTTTTATGGAGCTACGATATAAACGATTTGACGACGCGCTGGCCTAGTGGGTAGTGACCCTGCCTACGAGGCTAGCGGTCCTGGGTTCGAATCCCGGTAAGGGCAGATTTTTGTGTGATGAGCGCGAATATTTGTTCCTGAGTCATGGATGTTTTCCATGTATTTAAGTATATATTTCTCTATATAAGTAATTATATCGTTGTCTAGTACTTACCCATAGTACAAGCCTACAGCTTAGTTTGGGACTAGGTCAATTGGTGTGAGGTTGTCCCCTTATATTATTATTATTATTATTATTATTATAAACGAGTTCCACGCGGACGGAATCGCGGGCAGAAGCTAGTAGTAAATTCTTAATGACTACTTGATAAGACTTGCCCGTTTCTCCGCATTGTAGACCCGGTTGTCGGGATCGTCGACGATGGGTTCCTCGTTGCACAGGAAGTCGAAGCAGAACCCTTCCGGCGCGTTGTACAGATTGTACAAGGTGTGCGTCATGATGTCAGACATCTTACCTGAAACAGACAAATTTTTTTTCACACTACGTGCTCGAAACTGCCCAATTATACAGGGTGTCCCAAAAGTACCACGCCACAGTGACACCGGAGGTAGGTCAACTCAAGAGGAACCTAACCAGCCTAACATGACCTCAGTAAAAGTTGCACGGTTTTCGAGTTATTAGCGAAATGAAGATTTTTAAGAATTTTCCCCTTTGCTTTTACATTTTTAGTACCAGTATCGACTTGGACAGCTTTTAATAACAGTTTTTTATGTGTATGAAATCACGAATAGCTAATTTAGAAGTCTGAAGTGTTATTTTGTCAATAACTACTACAAGAATCTAAAAAAAGTTCGATTTATCTCGATTTAAATTGTCACAAAAACATTAATTTCAACTTTGATCATCTGCCACAAAAAAAAACAATTAGAAACGAAACAAACAAGTAACGCCAATAAATTAGATACATTATTCAAATTCAGAAATGGTATAACACATGTATCTTACTACGAAAACGATAAGCATTTTTGTCATTTTAGTGATGCCTCATGGAACTAACCTAAAACTTGAGCTTCGAAAGCAGTCACTAAGTGCTACAAAAATGTTGTGGACAGCGGTTTTGCAAAATATCATGAGGGCTAATTTGTCACTCTTTGAACGTTAACTTATTTTTATTTCAATGGGCCGGATAAAATGGCAATGAAAATAAAAACTGATTTTTTTTTCATTCATTTATTGTAAACTTAATTAGGTTACATTACAATAAGTGTTCAAATTGTCTCCCATGGACTCGAATGCACAAAAAACATCGTTTTATATTTCGGCTCAATTTCCGTAAACTGACTTCCGATATGGTACGGGCAGCATCAAATACTACGGGTAGCAGACAACTTGTGCGGGAGTGTGAGCAGTGATGGTGTGCAGCATCAGGAAGGTTACAAAAATGCCTATCTTTTCGCAGTAAGATAACATGTGTTATACCATTTCTGAATCTGCATAATGTATCTAATTTATTGGCGTTACTTGTTTGTTTCGTTTCTAATTGTTTTTTTTTGTGGCAGATGATCAAAGTTGAAATTAATGTTTTTGTGACAACTTAAATCGAGATAAATCGAACTTTTTTTAGATTCTTGTAGTAATTATTGACAAAATAACACTTTAGACTTCTAAATTAGCTATACGTGATTTGATACACATAAAAAACTGTTATTAAAAGCTGTCCAAGTCGATACTGGTACTAAAAATGTAAAAGCAAAGGGGAAAATTCTTAAAAATCTTCATTTCGCTAATAACTCGAAAACCGTGCAACTTTTACTGAGGTCATGTTAGGCTGGTTAGGTTCCTCTTGAGCTGACCTACCTCCGGTGTCACTGTGGCGTGGTACTTTTGGGACACCCTGTATATCATGCAATTCCGGCTGGTTATAATATGGTACTGAATCTCATTATAACCCACTGGTTAATAATGAGTTAATGAGATTTGAATTCCTATGAAAAATTACAACGTGTAAGTACGTTTTTTTATCTACGGTACTTTGAGTTTTAATAAACGTTGTTTCTAGTAAGTAACCTTGCTTTTTATTGTCTCGCAAAAGGTGAGAAAAGTAGAGTATTCACGTTTGGGATAAAGCTGTTTTGGTCTTGGGCGAGCTTGAATACCTCGCTGCACTCAAGACTCCGTTTTAATTCCCTCGCTTCGATATTGAATCCTATATCGAGCCCGTGACATAAAACAGTGCTTTATCCTCTTGGTGTATAATCTACTATTTTAATGATAGGAACAAGGCATACGAGCATAACAGCGTAACAGGCTCTGCGCATGAACATTTGCAACCTTAACACTGCAATATTAATGACTGTTTTTGTAAATTGATCTTGGTCTCGGTGCCACAAGCAAACTAAACAAGACCGAGCCGGTTTAGACAGGCCGCATCGTCGTCGCGTTTGGTTGCGTGTGTAATAAGTATCGAGCGACCGCATTCACATATATTATAGGCATATAGGTAACAGCAACTCCATGGCCAGAAACGAACTGCTTTTCTATTTATATCATGGTAATACTTACCAAGAATTTCACTTCCTCTCCACATGAACTCCATTCTGTCTTCTTCTAACATAGCATCTCTTTCCCTGTGATCCACGCGACCTGCCAACAAAAAAGCATTTTAAATACAAGCGTTTGTTGCCGACTGTACTTGATTTTGTATAGTCATCAATTTCATCATCGAAACTAAAGTAATGAATTAATGTAATGTAATGATTACAGCGGTGATACTGTTGCTATCTTCCAGTTCCATCGTCAGATCAATTCCTAGATACCATAATATACCTCTACCATTGGTTTACTTATATATCCCAAATTTCAGCCGATACGATATCGTGAAGTACATTAGAAATCCTCGCCTCAAGATGCGTGAAAAATGACAGTGTTCTATGGATTGACGTTTACTTTGACGTATCTTGTGACGAATCAAGATGAGTTTATTAGTACGTCTCTAAGATGGAATGAATCTGTGGTAGTAATTTTAACGGTTGTATTAAAGACTGTACACGATAAAATCTGGCCATGCATGATCTGGTGTATTTTTTTAATGAATGCTAATTTTCAAGCAGCACTTTTTTGTAATAGTCAGTGGTTATGAAACTACATAATAAAAATACAATCATAATAAAATGTAAGAGCGTCTGTATCTTAGACCCTTATATAATCCACAGTACCTTTATTTTTTTGTACACGATCTTCTGACAGTCTTACCAAATTCTCCGTTTTAAAACATTTTATTATTATTAATAATACAAGCCAAATTATACCTTATTAAATTATCTTACCACAATAGTTAAAACTTTCCTAATTATATTCAGATTAAGATAGTTCTGAGGTTTTTTAACTTTGGCGAATTTGACTTTTTGACAAATAAATGCCTCCCATACAAAAACAACTTTCAGTGCTTGGAGTAAAAAGTCTTCCTGACTACTACAAATAGAAATGAGTTTCAAAAAGTATTTTTTTCGTAAGACGACATTCTATTGTGGGTAAAACTGCTTGTAACAATATAAATACAGTTGTGGCGTAGAAGCAGGAAGTGAGTGAATATTGTCAAAAAACGCTGTACAAGAGATGAAAGGTATGATAGAATATATTTGGCGAAAACTAACACATACCCATACATTATGATACGATTTTATTTCATTATTATAGTATTATAATTATACAACATATTAAAAAAAAACTGCTTGAAAATATGCATTCATCGCAAAGATACACCAGATCATGCATGGCCAGATTTTATCGTGTACAGTCTTTATCCCCACACAAAGGACAAGACATCTGGCTCTGTCTCTGCCTTAATCTCTATCCCTATCCCTATCCCTATCTCAGTCTCTTTCTTGATCTCTATCTCTGTCTCTATCTCTTTCCCTATTTCTTATTCTATACAACATGTGGATAAAGACTGGTCAACAGGTTTTTGAATAAAGGGCGTGACCTTGTGTGTGTGTATTTGTATAAATCCATATCTCTATCACTATCCCTTTCCATATCTTAGTAATTTTTTTTATCTCTATCCCTATCACTATATCAATCTTAATCTCTATCGTTATTCAATTTACCAACACCTTACCAATAAACAGTCCGTCGTACCCCATCTGAGCGAGTAAGGACGTGTGTTCTTTCGTATGGCCGTAGGAGTCGATCTGCCAGGCCGCTTTGGGCTTCCCACAGGGTCCTAAGGTGTCGTTCAATTTTCTATAACAGATAACAATGTCTTAACAACAGAAACTATCAGAAACCGAAAGTTCCGTACGTGCAGATAGTTCACGTTCAAGCTCTTTTGAAGGACAATCATTGGTAGTTGAAAAACTTTAGCTTAAACCTTGGTGCAGACAGTAATAGCCTCTTAGTCTCGCTAGTCTTGCTGAAAAGATGGATATACCTGAGTCCCCAAGTATACTGGTCAAGCAGCATCACATAATCTGTGGTAGCTTCATCAGATTGCACCCAGCCCCCTCCGGCGAACTCGATCCTCCCCTCCTGGACCAAGGATCGGAAGGTAGCACGGGTGGCAGGACGCTGTTCTTTCCACCAGCGCCAGAAGTAGCCAGATTCTGAGAAGGTGAATCTGTGGGAGGAAGGAATTATCTTATTCTTAGGGTATACGTAAGGGGGAATTATGGCAGATAGATGAAGATGGATACTAAATGGCGGTCTGACAGTTTTTTTAATCCGAAGTAAGCTTTATCTGTCCACGGTTTTAATGTAGGGCTCTGCCGTTGATCTTTCAAAACATGTAATATAGAAAAACATACAGAGATGACAGTGTCAAATGCAGTCAGGTTTTAGAGCTTTTTGATAGACTTGGTACGTAAGAAGACAGCAAGATTAATAAAGGAAAAAAACTGCATCCAAATTGGTTCATCTGTTTATGAGCTATGTTGCCAAAGACAGACACACACACACTTTCACGTCAAACTTATAACACCCCTCTTTTTGCGTCGGGGGTTTCTTCTTCTGCTACTTACTTTCTCCGCTTATCGTGGAGTAGCTCGGAGAGTACTGAATGGTAGATCACCTGCACGTTGGCAGAACTGATTCCAGTGTTTGCTGAAAGGGAATTTCATTCAGATGAGGGTGTTTAGTTAAACTGTTACCAGGACTTAAGAGCCTGTAAGGGTCTGCTCCAAACTGGCTGGCCTTACGATCAAGTAGGGGGGTTATTATGACATGGCTATGCAGTTCATACGGCGAGCGTAAAGGACAGAGCTATAGCAGTTATATAGCGGTCTTTTTTCTCAGCGTTAACTGAATTGCATAATAACCCCTCTAAAGTTAATTGAAAATTATCCTGTAGTCACGGTTGCGTTTCTTAATTAATGTGTTTCTTAATAGGTAAATAGTTTTAAAAAGTGTATTTTGCCAATATCAAGTTTAAGACATTCCTATGGAATTCGAGAAAAAAGTCCAAGGATATCACATGGGAGGACAATTGAGTTGTTTAACTTCAAACTAGGATATGTTAATCTAAGTTTAGTGACGCATTGGTTAAACTGTAGTCATGTAAACGTTTTTATCAAATAATATAAATATGTCCTTGAAATTTGGTTTACGAATTTAAAGCTTAAAATGAAGGTTAGGAAGGGTAGCCGAAGTGAACATAGAGAGTGGACGTGTCACAAAAAAATCTTTTAAAAATAAAAAAAATACATATTGAAATTAGAATCAAGTGCATAGTCTTAAGATTGACTTTTCATTAAATGTGCAAATATTTTTAAATATTAAATATTAAACTCAGTGCGCATACTGCCAGCAAGAAGCACCCCTCTTCACCTCGGGTAAACGAGACAGTTGCTATTTTTTAACTCCCTCGCACGAACGCGCCAACCTAAGCTTGCGCTCGCCACAATAACCGACGATCCTTATCAACACACTTATTCTACTCGGCAGCAAAAAATATCGCTAAAATGTACGTAAGTAGATCGCCAACAAGTAGTAGCTCGCAACCCGACCTGTCGAAGCTAGAGGAACACATTACTCAGCGCAAAATCAAACGTAAACAACCAGAGACGGACTGTGACTGCAGAAATGAAATACTCAATTTGGGGCAAGAAATGAAGAATTTGTTTGAGCAATTTGCGAATAAACAAAAAGAGTATTTTTCTTCTGTGCACGAGGATATGATGCAGATAAAAACCAAAGTTGAAAATATCCAAACCACAACCGATTTCCTCGTATCGGAGCACGCAAAAGTTTCAACAGAAATATGCGAATTAAAGGATAAAAATAAAGACACGGAGGCAAAAATAAAAAGTTTAGAGGACAAAATTAACGCAATTAACACAAACTCTATGCCGCGCTCAAGCAAGTCTCAATCATGCGCAGAGGAACTTATCCACGAAATATCAGAGCGTACGGAACGACAGAAGAACATCATAGTCATCGGAATAACAGAACCCCAATCAGACAGCGCTATAGAGAGACAGATGAAAGACAGAAATGAAGTTATAAATATTCTCAAAACCATCTTGAAAACTGAAGAGCCGCCACAACCATGGAAGATTATGAGAATAGGAAAGTATAATTCAGGGGGGAATCGTGCGCTCAAGGTCTGCCTCAATGCAGCTACAACAGCGAAGGAAATTCTACGGAATAAGCATGAATTTCAGCACAACACAATTAAACTTTTCTCAGACCAAACTCCACTGCAACAGTCATACTTAAAAGAACTACGAGAACAGCTCTCAAATAGACTAGACAGCGGAGAAGTGGATCTAACTATTAAATATATCAAGGGACAACCTCAAATAGTGTCAAAAAACGACAACACAACACAATCTGTAAGTATATCCAGCGAAACCGAAGACTCTAATCAGAATCTCTTCTCATATCAGACTTTGACAACTTACGATGATTTGAAGCCTATGGATAACTCCTTCAATTTCTTCTATACTAATATCAGGAGCCTTGTAAAGCATGGGAAGCTGGACGAGCTAAAATGTATAATAAAACTTATAAGCACCCAATTTCATCTAATACTATTAACGGAAACCTGGATTAAGACAGAAGAGGAAGCCAACTTTCTCGCAATACCTCATTATGTACACTACTATAACTACAGGACGGACAAAAGAGGAGGAGGAGTATCCATTTTTATACACGATAGGATAAAACACAGCATAACAGAAACGAAATACCTGAATGGTAATAATTACTTGTGGGTACATACGCAAAAATTCAACTTAAACATAGGATTGGTTTATAAACCAGGGGATACAAACATGAGTACTTTTTTAGAAGATTTCGAGAACCAGCTACCCCAGAAAAAGCAAACTATTATTTTTGGTGACTTTAACATTAACCTATTAGTAAAAGACAAAACTTCCAAGACATATACAAATATGATTAATGAGAATGGATACGAAATTATCAATAAACTTGATGAGCAGCATTCAACTCGTGAAACATCCACTACCAAAAGTATTCTAGACCACATCCTCTCAAGCGTAAAAGACAAAATGATTCAGATCGCGTTACTTGATTCCTCACTATCGGACCACAAACAAATTGTTGTCAGAATGAAAAAAATCAATCCAAGTAGGAAACGACTTTTGAAAGTGCAATACGAAGCAGTCGATTATGAAATACTCAGAAAACTAGCGGATGAAATGGACTTCGATGGTGAAGGAGACAATAATTTTGATGACCTCCAGTATTCCATAGTAAACTTAGTAAAAAGTAGTATTATTACAAAAACAAAAATATGTAATAAACCAAAACAAGATTGGATCAACAGGGACATAATTCTAAATATAAACAAACGTAACGAACTATGGCAGCAAGCTAAAAAAAATCTAGAAAATAACGAATTATCACAAAACTTTAAAGCACAAAGGAACAAAACCACAATTCTTACAAACAAGACCAAAAATAAATATTACAACGATGCTTTTGGCAAATGCAAACACGACCCCAAAAAAATGTGGAGTTTAATAAACTCTTTATCCCTAAATAAAATTAAATCTAACTACGTTCCTCAAAAACTTGTCACAACCTCTGGCATTATTACAAATGAAGAGGAAATTTGTGAACATTTTAACATCTTCTTCGCAACAATAGGCCCACACTTAGCCAATGAAATACCATCCCATTATCATAAAAGTTGCTATGCGGTGCCAAACGACAATACCACATACAACAATGATGTATTATTGACTAATTTACAGCCATGTAACGAAGAAGAAGTTAAAAAAATAATAGATAATCTGGACATTAACTGCAGTTCAGGAATAGACAAAATTACGACCAAATCCATTAAATGTATAAATCAATACATCATACCGAAAATTACGAAATGCATTAATACCTGCTTAGGCCGTGGAACTTTTCCTAACTCACTAAAAACAGCCAAAGTAACGCCATTATTTAAATCAGGTGATAAAAAAGATCCCGGTAACTATCGACCCGTGTCAGTATTGCCCATAATTTCAAAAATCCTCGAGAAAGTCATACATCAGCGGCTAAATACCTACTTGACGCACAACAATTTCCTGTCTAAGAGTCAATACGGCTTCCGTCCTAAATCGAGTACACTTTCTGCAGTAATAAACTTAGTAGTTAAAATTAAGGCCAACATAGATGCCAAAAAGACTTGCCTAGGTATATTTATTGATCTAAAAAAGGCCTTCGACACAGTCAGCCATTCACTCCTTTTGGACAAACTTAAAAATATAGGCGTCACAGATGTTGCACACAAACTTTTTGAATCATATTTAAGCAGTCGTTACCAAATTGTGAAAATAGAGACCGCTCAAAGCACTCCACAACTCATTACCTGCGGTGTCCCACAAGGCTCAATTTTAGGTCCCCTCTTGTTTTTAATTTACATTAATAGCATATGTCAGTTACCGTTACATGGAGAGTTAAGTTTGTACGCAGATGACACGTGCATTTTTTATTATGGTAACTCTATAGACGAGATTAAAATCAAAGCTCAGGAAGACCTTTGTTGAAGTACTAGCGCCTACAAAAGTTCTACCGCAAACTTTCACTCCAACTCGTCATAACCTTAGATTAAGTTAGAATAGGTTACTTACTTCACTTACAACATTTCTGTACGACTGAAAGGTCTATAAAAAACATTGGCTCAAAAATAAATACGATTTTAATTCAAAACCTGAAATTAACTCCCCCACATGGTCCTTCGAACCGGATATATGAAAATTACCAGGAATATATTTAAATTGGAGTTAATTAGTGAAGAGTTAACCTAATTGTACTGGACGCACTCTCAGGACAGAGGAAGTTCGTCTTCATCCTAAGAAGTATAGTCGGGATCCAGCAATTATTGAACAATAATACCGGAATCACAGTGATAAAGTGTTATTTTCTATTAATTTTAACCCAACACTCTAAATCAGGTATAACTTATCGTATTATAATCACTCTGACAAGGTTAGTACATGTGCTTTTAACTATACCATTAATTTAAGTTTCAACGTTAAAGTTAATTGTTCCGTTTTGAACTTATAATAATAATAGCGAGTTTATTATTAATTTAATTTAATTCAGATAAAGCAAAACGTTTATTTTGTCACTCTTGGCTTGTTGAGATAGGTAAATAGGCTGCAATTAAAAAATAGTAAGCAGTTATATATATATTAACCATTTAATTAAAGTCAGTTCAATAAATGTTAGTCATTATACAATTAACAAAAGGAAGTTTAAGTAGATAAGTAATTGATGTTTAAGTAAATAAAATTAAAACTAAAACTAGGTATTCGATGTTACGATTAAATTACAACAAAACTTATGATCCTAAATAAATAACTTGTAATTTAAACTTAGTTATTAAAGCATTCGGAACTTATAGGTTAGGTATTATATGCATACTCGTATCTGAACCTTTTGTTGTATAAATTCCAGGTTGATAACACTCGTCCCTCAGAATGGCCGATGAAAAGGAATTAATCAAAAGGCGTGGTAGTTATAAAGGGCAATTAACTACATTTTCAAATTATTTAACAAATTTGGATGCTTCTTCATTGACTACAGCAGAGGTGAACGAGTTGCAGTTGCGTATCGGTAAGATAGACTCGTTGTATGTGCACTATGATGATGTCCAGATGAAGCTTGAGTGCATGGCTGATAATATGGAAGCTCGAATTACCGAGCGAACAGATTTCGAGTCCCAATATTATAAATTGCTTTCCCAAGCTCAAGATATACTAGCTAGTTGTCAAAAGAAACAGGATGCGTTTGGGTCTGCCGAAAGCGAACGTGGATCACGCTCCGGCAGTAATCACAAGCTTGTCAAGCTACCAACTATCCAGCTTCCTAAATTTGCAGGTTCCTATGACAATTGGTTGGAGTTTCGTGATACGTTTGCCAGCCTCATTCATTCCAATGACGAGATAGATGATATAAATAAATTTCACTACCTTAGGGCTTCGTTGGAGTCGTTTGCAGCAGTGGTCATTCAATCCATTGAGTTCTCCGCTAAGAATTACACTGTAGCGTGGCACCTTTTAAGCGAACGGTTCAATAACAAGCGTCTACTACTACAAAATCATGTCTCAGCTCTGTTTAATATCGAACCTATAACAAAAGAGTCATCATTTAACTTAAAACGGGTCATTGACCAGGTTAACAAAAACTTGCGCTCATTGGAGTCTTTAGGCGAGCCAGTTAAACAATGGGATACTCTGCTTATTCACATCGTTACCCAAAAACTTGATGCTAAAACATTTCGTGAGTGGGAACAAAGCGATTAGCTTCGATACTTTCTTAAAATTTATACAAGATCGGGCAGATTTACTGGAAACACTAGAATTGTCAAACAATAAAGCGAATACACCGTGCAAGACACCGCACAAGATTAAATCTATGATATCGGTACAGGACGGTAGGAATAATACTAATAATTCACCTATGAGATCTTGTCCGAGTTGTAAGGGTGATCATTGTTTGAGCAATTGCGCACAGTTTCTAGCGCTTAGTAACGCAGCGCGGCTGCAATTATTGCCGAACTATAAGGTTTGTTTTAACTGTTTTCGAGGTGGTCATTACGCTAATCACTGTAAGAAAACTGGATGCAAAGTATGTAAACGAAAACATCACACATTAATCCATATAACTGAGTTCAAGCCCAGGCCTGTTGTGGATGGTAACAGCTGTACGTCCGTGCTGAGCGGTGGCGAGCACGTGACTGCACTCACGCCGGCGGCGCCCGCTCGTTTCGTGGCCGCCGGCGTCGAGCCCCGTATGCCAGTAACGTTATCTGCGAATCTCGGAACCTCTTCATCCTGACATGGACGGGACGTGCTGCTGTCTACTGCGCTTATTAAATTATTTGACGTAAATAATAGCGAACATATTGCTCGCGCAGTTCTAGACAGCGGCAGCACGTCTTGTCTAATCACAGAAAAAATGTGCAACCGGCTTAATATAACGACCGATCTTGTAAATAAATGTGTACAAGGCATTAACAACACGTTATCGCCTATAGGTAAAATGTGTCGAGTTTCGATGAAATCATTAAATGATTCATTCTCGTCACACTTACAGTGTTTTGTTTTGCCGTCCATTACGGATGATATTCCCCATAGTCAAGTTAAGTTGTCAAACTTATGTATTCCATCGGATATTTCTTTAGCAGATCCTTATTTTCACACGCCAGCTGAAGTAGATTTAATAATTGGCGCTGATCTGTTTTGGGATTTATTAGGTTCGCAAAAAATTAAGTTAGGCGACGGTTTACCGATACTCTGTGAAACCAGACTGGGTTGGCTGGTTTCAGGCCCAATTACAAGTAGCCATGTATCGTCGTTGCCAGATAAAATTAAATGTAATTTTGTAACCGTTTCGGAATCAAAAACGACTGAATCGTTTAAGGATGTGGACGACATCCAAAACCAATTAATGCGTTTTTGGCAGCTTGAAGAAGCTCGCCCTCAGTCGTCCCATTATTCTCTTGAGGAGAAATTATGTGAAGAACATTTCGTGGCTAACACGACTCGTTTAGAGAACGGAAGCTTTTGCGTGCGGGTGCCGCTTAAGCAAAACCCTCTAGTATTAGGGCAATCCTTTCAGCGAGCTAAACATTGCCTTTTATCACTGGAGCGCAGATTTAAACAAAGACCATCGTTTCAAACGATGTACAAAGACTTTATGTCGGAGTACTACTCATTAGGTCATATGTCCAAAGTCGAGCTCGCTGAGTTGGATCATACCACTTACTTTATTCCCCACCATGGTGTTGTCCGCGAAAGTAGTACCACAACCAAGTTACGAGTCGTGTTTAACGCCAGTAGCCCCACGAGTTCAGGCGTCTCGTTAAATAATCTACAGATGGTTGGGCCCACTGTTCAAGACGACCTGTTAGGTATACTTCTCCGCTTTAGGTTTCATAAATACATCCTATCAGCTGACGTCGAAAAAATGTATAGGACGATAGCATTGCATCCTGATGACCGCAATCTGCACTTGATTCTTTGGCGAGATAGTCCTTCCGATCCCCTTCAGGTGTATAGATTAAATACAGTCACCTACGGGACCAGTAGTGCTCCATTCTTAGCAACTAGATGTCTTAAACAGATAGGCTTGGAATCCAAGGATGCTAACATTAGGGATGTGATAATTCACGACTTTTACGTCGATGACCTTTTAAGTGGAGGGGATAACTTAGATGACCTGATCAGGCTTCGCCAAGGAATCAGTGATGCACTTGCTACAGCATGCATGCATTTACGGAAATGGAGGTCCAATAACCCGCGATTGATGGATGCGTCGTCTCGACTCTCAGTGGATTTAAATATGGGTACTACAGAGACAAGTAAAACTTTAGGTCTAGGTTGGCATTCAGATACTGATCAATTGCATTTTCCTGTTACCCCATCGGTATCAAACGGTAACACCAAGCGCGACCTGCTGTCGGTGATTGCTCAAATCTTTGATCCCTTAGGTCTGCTAGCTCCATTTGTCATTTCAATGAAAGTGCTTATGCAAAGATTGTGGCTACTTAAATTATCATGGGATGAGCAACTACCGCCAGAGGTCACGAGGCAGTGGGAAGGTATTATTGCAAGTTTGCCAGTTCTTTACACGATTCGTGTTCCACGAAGGGTGGTGTGTGAGTCTTGTGAGCAACTCGAGCTGCATATTTTCACAGATGCGTCGGAACGAGCATATGGGGCCTGTGCATACGTTCGTAGCATAGACCCTAATGGTAAAGCTTTGGTACGACTGCTTATGGCAAAAAGTCGAGTTGCTCCCATAAAACCCGTAACTATCCCAAGGTTGGAACTGTGTGGTGCATTAGTTGGAGCTCACCTATACGAGAAAATCATCAACTCACTCAGAGTTCAAGTCAATAAAACAGTCTTCTGGTCTGACTCCACGATAGTTTTAGCATGGCTGAGAATATTGCCCACAAAGCTTCAACCATTTGTTCGTAATCGGGTTGCTGATATTGTGGAGATCACAGGGAACTGTACATGGAGACATATCCCCACTGATCAGAACCCTGCTGATCATTTATCCCGAGGAGTTGACCTTAACTCGATCTCATCTCTCGAGATGTGGTGGTCAGGTCCAGAGTTTTTGAAGTGTGACGCTTCAACTTGGCCTTTAAACCCAGGTACACATTCAATATCACTACCTGAGGTTCGACCCGAAATCGTCTTACATGCGCGTGAATGTGATAAATTAAAACTACCAATTGATTTTAATCGGTTTTCTTCCTTTTCGCGTTTAAATCGTACGGTTGCCTACGTTTTGCGCTATATGTCTGCTTGTAAGAAACAACCGATGTTAACTGACTACCTATCTAGCGATGAATTGAAAAAATCTTTGAACATAATTATTAGGATTTCGCAGTGTCAATCGTTCCCTGAGTACACACTTTTGAAACTCAAGCAAATTATACCTAGTAGGAGTCCGATACTTAAGTTTAATGCGTTTCTAGATGACGATGGGATAATGCGCGTTGGCGGACGTCTTGTAAACTCAGAGTTTTCATATGAGAAAAAGCATCCGATTCTTGTACACGCTAGCCATAGGTTAACAAAATTACTTTTTAATTTCGAGCATAAAAGGTTGCTTCATGCGGGACCACAACTGTTACTATCCACAATTAAGGATACTTACTGGCCAATAGGAGGTCAAAAGTTAGCTAAAGCTTGTTTTAGACAGTGTATGCTGTGCAGTCGGCTAAAGGGACGAGTACTTACCCCTTTGATGGGAAATCTGCCAAAGCACCGTGTCTCTCCTGGAGGTTTTCCTTTTCAGTATGTAGGTGTCGACTACGCAGGCCCATTTATGTCAGCTAGCCGTCAAGGGAGAGGATGTAGGCTGGTGAAAGTTTACGTTGCCGTTTTTATATGTTTTACCACGAAAGCTGTTCACCTGGAGTTAGTGGGTGACTTGACAAGTAATAATTACATATCCGCTTTGCGGCGTTTTATATCGCGTAGAGGAAAGCCTAGCCATGTTTACTCGGACAATGGGACGTCATTTGTGGTTGCGTACAATGATTTGTCTAAATTTCTTGTTCAAAACTGTGACAAACTGGCGGAAACTGCAGCCAATGAAGAAGTAAATTTTCATTTTATTCCGGCTTATTCACCGCACTTTGGTGGTCTCTGGGAGGCGGGTGTTAAGTCAACAAAGTACCACTTAAAAAGAGTGCTGGGAAATTGTCATCTTACATACGAAGAACTAAACACTGCGTTAGTTCAGATCGAGGCAATCTTGAACTCTAGACCACTTACACCCCTGTCATCGGATCCGGAAGATCTACTGCCGTTAACTCCTGGGCATTTTATCATCGGGCGGCCGCTAACTTCCCTTCCAGTGCAAGACTGTCGAGAGTGTTCGACGAGTCACTTAACTCGATTTCAGCGAATTGAACAACTGCGCCAGCATTTTTGGTCTCGCTGGAGCAAAGAGTACGTGTCAGAACTTCAGCAGAGAGTAAAATGGAGGTCAAATGGGGACTCATTGCGGCTGAATTCTCTCGTTGTGCTCAAGGAGGAGAACCTTCCTCCATTAAAATGGCGACTGGGCCGCATCGTCGCCGTCCACCCCGGTCCTGACGGCATCAATCGAGTGGCAGATGTGAAGACAGCGAATGGAATTGTTCGCAGGGCTTTTCCAAAGATTTGTCCCCTGCCAGAAAATGAAGATCGTTGTTGAAAGCCAAGCTTTCAACGCCCGGGGGCATGTTGAAGTACTAGCGCCTACAAAAGTTCTACCGCAAACTTTCACTCCAACTCGTCATAACCTTAGATTAAGTTAGAATAGGTTACTTACTTCACTTACAACATTTCTGTACGTTTGAAAGGTCTATAAAAAACATTGGCTCAAAAATAAATACGATTTTAATTCAAAACCTGAAATTAACTCCCCCACAACCTTAATACTCTTCATGAATGGTTCCAATTCAACCTAATGACTATTAACATTGCTAAAACCAGCTATATAGTATTTAAATCAAAATATAAAAAAGAAAATGATGATATCTCACTTAAAATCAATAACATACAACTAAATAAATCAACAGAAGAAAAGTATCTTGGTCTAATTATAGACAGCGAACTCACTTGGAAATCACATATAAACAAGATCCAAGCTAAGTTATCATCTTTAAGAGGCAGACTTTACAACACTGCGCATTGCCTTCCTCGCCAGGCATGTTACACTATTTATAATTCACTTGTAAACTCCCACCTGAACTACCTCATAGAAATATGGGGTAGTGCAAATAAAACTTTAATAACAGATCTACAAATATCCCAAAACAAAATTATAAAAACCCTTTTTAGATATGATTTTCTCACGTCGAGCCACACAATTTATACGGAAACAAAAATCTTGAATCTCAACCAGCTTTACTTCTATAACACCTGCATTTTAATAAGAAAAATTTTAGATAAAAAAATCCACTCGCAATTGATCTTTAAAACCAAATTTGAGAAAGGACTACGTCCATTACGGAACGCTAATGAACTAACTCTCCAACCAGCGCGGACAAAATTTGGTAAAAAAAGTATAACTTACGAAGGAGCAAAATTTTATAATAAAGTACCTAAAAATATAAAAGAATGCAAAAGTTTCAATAGTTTTAAACGAAATTTACTGCATTATGTAATGGACAAAATCTAAGTCCGGCCCTGGCACTGTCTGCATAGGAACAAAGGAATGTCTTATCGGGCCTACGACCATCTATTTTATTTTCGCTTTTTGTAAGCGGGTATGTATGCGTACCCGCAATAAAATGCATAATTCTACAACAGAGTACCTACTATATGCCCATTTGTTAACGTAGCTAGTAAATATTAATCAGGAACTACAAATGTTATTTACTAATTGCATGCCCACTTTTTTAAATATTCTGTTCTAAGCTCATCTCACCTTCTATTTAACCTGTTGTTTGTTGCTTACATTGTTGCAAAATGTTGCCTACATTGTTATTATTAATCTTTGTTCACTCAAAACCATAACTTTAAGCCGTCTATGTTTTCTCTGTATAAGTGAAATGTATATATTTCTTTAGAGAAAATAAAGTTCTTTAAACACAAATGTTTAAAAACGACGCAAATTCCGTTGCCCTTTTACATGGACTCAATTATTCGGACACGCGGACGCGCGTCAACATGGCGTCACTAATAACCAATAATAACACAGAATACAACCGCGTAACGCGTGAATCATGCTGATTGGTTCCCGCGCTTCGAAAAATTGTCATCTGCGCAGGTACATAGGTAAGCCATATCAGTTGTGTTTTACTGTATAGATAAGTATAATGGGAACCAGCGATAGTAACGTAACTCACAGCCGTAGTAGTACTCATCAAAAGTCTTCACCCAGCCGGCGTCCATGTGTGAGTGAGCTATCAGGTGCACGTTGAGAGCGCCGTCCCGTGTCTGCGGGCATTGCTGCACACAAACAAACATTATCAGAGCATTCAAGCATAGTGGATGTACTGTGGCAGCATCTGATATATTTTGTGGATATGGTAAGGACACAGGGTAATTTAAATTTAGGGAGGAGACCAAATTAGCCAAAGGCCCAGCTCTTAAAATGTTACTTTTAGTCTCTGCACATCGGGACTAAAGCTCTTTATTAATCCCTAGGGTTTTTTTTTAATTTACTTTGGAAACCCCTAAACAACTAATCACGGTGTTTGTGAATGGAGGATTATCGCCATTTTCAGTGATTGTGTATGGACCATTTTTTGAGCGTGAAAATAACCTCAAAATGACAACTGCAAAAATTTAAAAAATAGCAATTTAATTTCGTGAAACACGGTTAATGATTACGAACATGAATCTATTTAATTATGATTCATAGTTTTGAAATAGATTTCAAGCATTTACGTCACTTTACAAAAAAATAATACAATAAAAGAAAAAACCGCGGAACAAATTTGTAAGAAACTTTGTTATATCAAAAAAGGGTCACTAGTAGAATGATGGGATCGTAAAATGTCTGACTCGCAAAATGACCACATCATGGCACGGCGGGGCTCTTATTTCTAGGTAATTTGCCCATCGGGCATTTGAAGTAACATAACGAACCTAGCCTACCTAGTAACGCAAAGAAAGTAGTCCTTTTGCGACTCGGACATTTTGAGATGTAGGCAAAAAATGTGGTCTAAATTCACATAAATAGAACTGCATTCATTACTATATAAATCGGTCGCTAGTAGAATGACTAGGTAGCAAAATTACCGATTCGCAAAATGACCACATCGCTTGTACACTTTCATTTATAATTTCGTCCATACACATTGACGAGGTCTCCGAGCCGAGCCCTCGCCATTGTTTAGTCTCTAGCGCCTTTTGGGTTGTTTAGATGACTTCAATACTGCTTATTGCTACTTGTATATTATAGGCGCAGTTTCAGTCAACTTTTTGAACCCCCAATACTGCCTATAGTGCCCGGCCGATATGAAGTAAATCCTGACACATTGCACAACCAATAAGTGTCTGAAAATATGGATAAAGTTGACAGCTGTCAAGTAACGCAGTTTTTTTTTAATTTTAATAACGGCTTTCACTCCTGTTAAGGTGTATTTCGCCAATGTCAAGTTATTTATAGACACTCCCATGGACTTATTAGAGCAATAACTCCGTGGATATCACACGCGAGGACAATTGTTCGGTAAAAGAGAATTTTCTCCAATTGACTAAACAGAAGCACATGGGGTTAATGCTGTTATTACTATTCCTTAACACGCAACAAGTAAGTTTAGCATTGTTTTGCTGCTGTCAACAATGTCAATAGTCAGAAGCTTCATGGTCTTGCAATGTGTTAGGATTGTCTTCTTATCTGCCTAGTACAACATAAAGCAATATATGAATGATATGACTATCTCTCAAGGGTTAGCTGGACAGACATCCCATAAAGAGATAAGTTCGCCTTAGTGCATATTTTATGTTAATTGTATTGTTCTGGTTTTTCTTTTTTACAATATTTTTTTTACATACATACATACATACTATAACCTATGCTCAATGATTTAGATATGGAAAAATTTAGATATTGTTTTTGCTTAGTTGAATACTTGAGTGAGTACACTACATAATTCCGAAATTATGAAAATTCCGAATTTTCATAATTTCGGACGCCATTTTTTGGTAGAAGAATTAACTTCTTGATATCGCTTAAATCAAACCTAACCTAACTTACGTTATGAGCAATGATCGGAATAGGTAGAGCTAATTTGCCTAAACTTGATGCACCTTCATTCAATAATGTATTCCTATTTCGCTCACGCATGAATGAATATGCGTCAAGTTTAGGCAAATTAGCTCACCTATTTCCGATCACTGGTTATGTATGAGACTTAAATTTTGATATGATTTAGGTACATAGTTTTCGGAAAAAATTAAAAAGTCACAAATGAATATTCGGAATTTTAAGGTGTTCCCTACTTGAGTACATATCAGAGGAACCTTGTTTGTTTTCACTGGTTTTGTTTGCATATCAGAGAAACCTTGTTGTTTTCAATCACTAGTTTTTGCAAAATTTAGATTTATTCTAACGTTTATTAATAAGTATAGTTTCTTAACATTACATAGTTATAGCAAAATAATCATTAAATCTTGTACTGACATTAGTAAGAAGTAACTTTTCTTGCATAAAATATGAAAGAAGGTTTTTTTTGTAGCACAAGTTTTTTAACATATTTGGACTAATCATTAACGGGCTATCATGTGCAGATAATATAATGATGATGATATTTCATTTTCATTAATACTGTTTTTCTAAAGTAGGTGCCTCCAAATTTATCGTTTACAAGTCACTGATATCGAGATTTATGCTATCAAAGTTTGACATTTTTACTCCTACTTTAGATGTAGTTTCCATATCAGTTGACACCAAGATGACAAAGTTATATCCAATTTTGTGTTTCTATAGACATAAAAAAAAAAAAAAACCCTATCGTAATTCCCCTATTACTGGCCACCCTCCGGTAACTTGCCAACTTGCAATAAAATGTGTAAAGCAAGGCCTTTGCTCACATTTTTGCGATTAAACTAGAATACCTAGATCCTGAGTCCCCGGCCAAGTAATATCTTTTCTAACAGCGTCAGTAAGAAATTTGATTCCTACTAACTAAATTACAGTTTCTTAAGTGGCCAGTTATTGACGTTTTACCCCATGAGTTATTTTGAAATTCTGTTCAACAAAGATGAATATATGGATAAATATAACAATTTTTTTCATTAAAAACGTCTGTTATGGGGATGGTAGCTCCTTAAGAAGAGTTGGCTTATAAGATAACTTGCCATTCTATGTAACAGTAAAAAGTAAAAAAAGTCCTAAGTGAATTAAAAATAATATTTATATAACCCTTACCTTATATCCGCACTCGACGGCTTTTTTCTGCGGCAACCCATGTTTTTCCTTAACGTGGGTTAAAATTAAAATCCAAAAAATTATGTACATTTTGAACTTATTTTTAGAACATCTTTTTTTTATATTTTCTAGGTTATTTTACATAGAAACTGGCTTAGCTCGCGATTAGTCGGAAAGAAATGATTTCCTAGCATTCGTAACAGAAATCATGTAACACGAGGTTTGTTTTGAGTTAGGTCTCGTTCATATTGGAGTTTTTTTGTGATGCAATACAAAGAATAAAAACTTCAATAGCAGTTTTGTATGGGAACACCCTAAAATTTCGTTTTTTTTTTTCGAATATTCATTTGTCCGAATTTTCATTTTCCGACAATTATGATACGCTGGAGCTATTTTAGATTAAATGCATAATTTTAATTGTCATACGTAGGTTAGGTTAGGTTTGATTTATAAGCGATAACAAAAAGTTAAGTTTTCTATCAAAAAATTGCGTTCGAAATTATGAACGAATTTTGATAATTTATGACTCTTCGAAATTATGTATTATGTAATTATGTATGGCTGCGTTTATCGCGTGATAAATTTTGGATACGGCATCCGTCACCTTCTGACAGGTAAATAAGTACACGTGTCAAAAAGTGACGGATGCTTTATCCACAGTTGACACGGGATATAGACGCGGCCATACTAGGGCAGCAGCCATTTTGGGGTAGACATTTTAGTACCGTGGGGACCAGGAGCACATATTTATAAAGATATATTTAAACTTTAGGTAGTTTATTAGTTAACGATAAGTGTCACTAAAAATGTGAATGGTTACGAACTTTTTGATTGGTTGTCATAATTAAAAAGTTATATTTGTAGGCAATTGTATGGGGAAAAAAAACAAGTGTCCCTAATTATGTGACTACCACTGTTGTTTAGAACCCATCCAAAACGCAGCTTTCGTGACGTCACTACGCGGTGGTTGGGACATTCAAAATCTGACAGTTGACCAACGGGGATATCTTACCTTACCATCAAGGAACCGGCTGCAACGACTTTCATGGAATTTGGTATGCGGGGGCGATAAACCGATCTAGCTAGGTTCCATTTTTAGAAAACTTACCAAAAAAAAAGCCGAGCAAAGCTCTGTCATACAGATACTATTAGTAGAATCCGTTTAGGCTGTAGAGCAAACAAATCCTCCTTCTAAACCAAGTTGAGGACAAAAAACTATGCAGTCGACCTTTTTCTAACCTTTTTTTTTTTAACCATTATGATCGCGCCTCAACTCCTTGACGCAAACGCGCATCGGGTTCAAATTTTAACGAAACAACGACTCGGGTTAAGGTAAACTTTCAACAAGCTGGTTATGGATGGAGTAGGCTTTCTCACGGCGTGTATTCGGACTAAGAAAGAATGAAAGAAAGAAAGAAAAAACTATAGCACAAACAGACAAACACGCAACAAATACTGATAACGTACGACTAAGTACACAGGTGACATGATGACGTTGACGTATACTCGTATATGTCACATGTTTTATCGGAAATGGAGAGACCTCGTTATGAAATCTGTTAAGGCCAGAAACTGCTTAAGAATACTTAAGCGGCTTTATTCTAATCGATAAAACTATATTGTTTTTGACATGTTATCATATTGTCAACGTTACCATAGTTTGGACGACGCGCTGGCCTAGTTGGTAGTGACCCTGCCTACGAAGCTAGCGGTCCTGGGTTCAAATCCCGGTAAGGGCAGATATTAGTGTGATGAGCGCGAATGTTTGTTCCTGAGTCATGGATGTTTTCTATATATTTAAGTATATATTTCTCTATATAAGTATTTATATCGTTGTCTAGTACCTACCCATAATACAAGCCTTGAGCTTAGTTTGGGACTAGGTCAATTGGTGTGACATTGTCCCCTGATATTTATTTATTTATTTATTTATTTATTTATAGTTCATATTTACTTGACAGTATGTCAGGTTTGAAGACATCGCATATTATCGCGTTGTTATCAAATTGGTTGCTATTACACTGTCAAATAAATAAGAGCTATACTAACGTTTACTTTACGATAACATGCTTGATACTCGTACAAGTCATTTATTTATTTATTTCATTCATTATTTCATGTTTCAGTTACAAGATGTTGAAGTTGCAATATGTAGGCAGGTACATACCTACCTACCTACTTACTTGTTATACTTATTTCTGTTAAGTAACGTGTCTTATCATTTAAGTTGTACTGCATTGATGATGATATTTTTTTATTTGCCATAGTTTTAGTTTTAATTTGTACATTATACCAAGGTACAACATCGATAATCGATACTTTAATGACATGTAATACTTTAATGTGAACATTAAAGTACCACCACAGATACTGGTTTTTTAATATAGCCCATTTCCTTATCGTTTCTTAAGTAATTGTTATAGAAAAGTTATAATATGGATAAATAAATAACGATAAATATCAGAGGGACAATGTCACAGCAATTGACCTAGTCCCAAACTAAGCTGTAGGCTTGTGCTATGGGTACTAGACAACGATATAAATACTTATATAGATAAACATATACGTACTTGAATACCCTCATCACACTAGTATCTGCCCTTACTGGAATTTGAACCCAGGACCACTAGCGTCGTAGGCAGGGTCACCAACTAGGCCAGCGCGTCGTCCAATCTAAGTGCCGTCATCGGATGTAGATAAAGTCATATTACCTTTCCCTTAAAGCGCATCGGTCTTGATCCCACTCACGCGCAGGACCTTGTGAATGGTTTACGAGTCCATTACGTAACCAATGCTATAATTAACATATTTGTTCAAGACATGTAAGTGGAGCTTTTAGGTCGTATACAAAACGGATTAAGTACGAATGTCATATCGATTTGGTATTTTATACTTACTAATGTTATATATGTCGCAGTTTTTTTTTACGATTACTTACGATTAATTACGTTTTTTTAAAAACTAACGAGGGCCCAGACAAGATGCATTACGCTAACTATCATTTCTATTTTTTTTTTTTTTTTTTTTTTTTGCCCCGCGGCGACTTCAACAGCTACTACCGCCGGGCTATGGCGTTTCCACGAATTAGTGATTTCGCCAGTGTCAAGTGTATATAAGTATAAATAATATAGCAATAAAATACAATCCAATCTTCTCTGGGAAGATTGGGGGCAACGTTGTTCGGTAGTTTGTAGGACAGAGGTCAAGATAGTTTTAACCTATGTACCACTTCGAGACCACTTGTAACGAGAAGAAAGATGCCAGATACGCGAAATAAGTCCAAGTTTTCAATCACTGTGCAACACAATGGCATAAAAAGTACAAATCACTATCAGAAAAGAACTTTGAACACCTAAATACACAAAAAAATAAAACTAAAACAAATTACACATCCGCCATCTTTTAACGTTGCAAATGGCCCATCATTTCTATTTGTTTAGTTTTTAAACCAATTGCGTCACTGGTAGATGACGTGATACAATACAACGCTAGCTAGCGTAGTGCATCTTTCGATTTCGATAAAATTTGGTATGGAAATAGTTTGTCTTGGAGAAATAAGTACATACACATACATACATAAACTTTACTCACGCCTTTATTCCCAGAAAACTTGTTGATAATACTGTTATCACATTTTACATACTTAGGCTAAGATGTTTACCGTTGTATTAGTGACAGGTTGCAAGCCCATCGCCGACCGGACCGGATTTTTTCTTTCCTGGTTAAAAAGATTGCAACGGAAGACCAGCGCTGGCTTTAACGCCAGCATAACGCTGAGTTGGAACCATTCCGTGATAGCAAGACCGCGTTAATTATGTGTTTTTTTTTAATTATTATTTAATAGAAATTGACAAACATTCACATGTCCACTCTTAAGGTTTGCCAGAGAGCCATGGAGCGTAGTATGCTGAGCGTTAAGCTTACAGATCGTGTCCGGAATACCAGAGTAAGATCGAAAACTCAGCTCAAACAGCCGTCAGACTAAAGTGGGACTGGGCCGGACATATTTCTCGCATGCCGGATACCAATTGGGTAAAAACCACCACAAACTGGATCCCACACGACAGAATTCGGCGTCGCGGCAGACCTAGGCGCAGATGGCGAGATCAGGTTGACGCTTTCAGAAGGAACTGGCAGGAGGCTGCACGAGACAGGGATGCGTGGAAGGACGAGAGGGGGACACTTTAGGCTAACAAATAAAATAATAATAATGCGGGTTGCGGGTGGTAGGACCTTGTGCAGGGTCCGTCCGGATCGCTACCACCATCTTATCCATTAACCTACCGCCAAACAGCAGTGTTCGCATTGTTGTGTTCCGGTTAGGGGATAAGACAGCCGGTAAATAACTAGCATAGAGGCATTCCATCTTAGTCCTCAGGGTTGGTAACGCATTTGCAGTCTTAGGATTGCATTGCAGTCTTGTGAATGCGAATGTCTATGGGTCACAGTTTCCACTTACCATCAGGTGGCCTGTGTACTCGTTTATCTTCTCTATGCCATAAAAAAAAAATGATATAGAAATGGCTTTACTCTTGACTAACTCTTGCCCCGGGAGGGCGAAGATTTTGTAGACGATGATGCGAGTTCACCCAGAAGATGCCTATTCACCCGAGCTTTAAGTTGGTTCGGATTGTATGCACTCGGATATACAGACGCCACCATTCCACTATTTTGCAGTACGCATTATAAATTGCACTAGTAGATCAAAACAGCATCAACTCAAAATCGTTGTTCATTTTGTTTCAAGCTCATAAAAGTTGTTTTACAGTTGTATTTTAAGTTATTACCGTTTTGATCTAGCAGTGCGAAATGATTACACAAAGCGCTTCGTTCGAAGAGGCGGGATTCCAACCAGGTACGGATGGAAACCCGCAACGTCTGGATGTCCGATGGTAGAATTCTAAACAAAAGCCAACTCTTAATTAAAAACAAATAATATAAGTCGCCTGTGTGGTTTCCGGGTTAGCATAGTGCCACTTCTTGTCTTGCCCGTGGATGTCGTATGAGGGGACTAACACCTGAAACCTATATTCAAACCGGGGATAAATAAGGCTTACTTCGGGATAAAATTTTACATTTGCCCCTAAAAAAGGTGTCAAATTTTTGAATATAGGGTTCGGCCATTAGGGAATAAAGGCTTGTAGTACTGTTAGGTTGCAACATTGTCACTAAATACGCTGGTAAACATCTTAGCCTAATTGTGCAAAATGTGGTTACAGAATTATCAACAAGTTTTTAATGTTGTAGGTGTCTGATTATTGCACTTTAGTGAAACGTTCAATCTTTGTGTAAGATGAACAAATTAAAAACAAAGCCCTAAAACGTTAATAAAACTCTGACAGAATAACTTAGGCCTTCCGTTAATTCTACAACGGACTGACAAGTGAGTTGTTTTAAAGAATCCACTGGAAGTGAGCACAAGATCATTTCATATGTAAGGTTGAATTGAATAGCTTAATTAATATAATGTATTCTATAATCGATTTCCCTAATCCATTTTACATCCGGTATTTGAACTTACGCTGTTTTGACTCTACGCGTGCAGCTGATGGATAAGGGCATAAGGATAAAATTATTCATAGAAAACTAGTTCATCTCCGGTCCTTTAGGAGTTTCTGTTACCTATTGCCATTATCGCTCGATATTTGAAACGCACACGACCAAACGCACGCACACATGCGAGCAAGCGATATGCCTTTGTTTGAAAACGAACTACTGTTCAATTTTAAACTGTGATATGGAGCTGGGATCCAATATACGAGTAATAAGGCCGTCCAGGTGCTGATAAGGCTGCTTCGCTTCTGAAGCGTATCAGGATGGTTTGCAGACGAGTGTTTCTTCGGTACCATGCGTAAGAGGTCTGTGCGCCTCTCTGGTGCTGCGTATGGACCAGCTCTAACCCTCGCCCTTGCAGCTTAATGATGATGGACAGGCTCCTGATTGTCATGATCTGCATGCGCCTAATAGCGGCTTGTATTTATAAGACCGACTGTACCTAGATCTACTATATCATCAACATACATGCCATTCTTTATTAAGACTATAGCGATGGATTTAAGTTACAGTGCATCTCTATCATATTTAATCTTCCCAAACTTCTTTCAATCCATCCGCCTCTGTAATTTCTTGGATTGTGACTCCGTTCGTCTCATCATCTCTGCTTGAAGCTTCTCGTCCACTCTTCTCATAGCCTCATGCGTTTTTGGTGCCATACAATCGTTGAAAACCGACGCGTATTCGCATGCGTCAAATACATCTTTAACAACCTTCACACAATAATTCATAGCTATCTTCAATTGTTTCGTGATTTCACTTTCTTTCCCATACATTTCTTCATTCATCTTCAAATAGCTTTGTTCATCTATCTTATCGTTTAAAATTAGGTCACTTTTTTTTAAAACACAAGCCACGAAGCATTTTCCTTGGTGAGTTTCTAGCGGCATCTTTTGAAGAAAGTTCTCGACTTCTTTCTGCGTAGCTCCTGTTTCTGCCATACAATTATTAAGATCTTCATGAAAAGGTGATAAATCTTTCTGTATTTCTTCTTTTTTTTTGGCATAAACTTTAACGTCTGTATCATGTTCGTACGACAGAAAAATTATGAACGAAAGCAGTGGTACTGCAAAAAATAGTAATGCAGCTGTCAGGAAGCTTGTCTGTTTCCTTTCATATTCTATTTGTGCAGAGCTCGACTCCATGTCGTTTTATTACTTTTTTATACTCACTGGATTGACACGTAGTAATGTTACACATCAGTTGAGTTTCTAATTGAAAATGGGTAATTAAAAACTGGTCATGATGTCATGATCACGGCAGTACTTCGACGGAATTTATGATACAAGATGCAAAAATAAGAACTACACTGGGAAGAAATGAATTATCACGTGACCCTTACTTTACGTCTTATATTTTTTATTCTACATGTATGAGTTAACAATCTTTACATTGAAAATTTAAATATAGACGTTTCTGAAGGCAGCAGAATACGTTTTGACGGTGTTTTTCACTAGTTGTATCTGTTTGTTGTTGTTTTTTATTCAAACAATCAAACATCCTTGCGTTAACGCCAATTTTAATGCTGTGTTTACTAACACATTGTAAAAGGACGTTCGTTATATAATTATCAGCACCTGCCAGCCTAGTATGGCTGCGTCTATATCGCGTGTCAAATTTGGGTAAAGCATCCGTCACTCTCGTACTTATTTACAGTGTCAGTGTCAGAAAGTGACGGATGCCTTATCCAAACTTTGTCACGTGTTCGCAGCCATATTATATGGATCAAAGTTGTCTGAAAATAAATATGTTTTTTATTTTTTATTTATTACAGCCCTTGGACGGCGTTATTATATTGGATGCAGCCTCCACAACACAGCCTAAATTTAAACTGGGTAGTGATATATTATTTTTTTAGTATTTTCAATTTAGCAGCACGATAGGTCGAACGTATAAGGCTGCTTAATTGAAAATGCACGCGCTACAATGTGTTTTGTTCGCACTGACGGGACTACTTAATCTCGCCGCTTGGATATCACTCGACAGTCCGCACGACCGGCGTTGTTTACAGAATCACTACCCTGTAGTCCGTCTTGAAACAAAGGTATGTATAATATAAAAAACGGTAGCGTTGTCAAGCACTCTCCAATGCTCTTTCATAATTATTCTTTTAGCATAATCCCGTGATTTGTCCCATTTTCTGGAATAAAAATTAACATAGGACCATGTCCAAGTAAACCTATAAATTATTCTTAGACAACAATCCTTTGTAGTTAAGTATTAGATTGAAAACTTTTATCTACTCATTGTTATAAATATTAGTGTCAGATGACTCACTGCATACGATTAAGCCACAGGCTTCTGTAAGCATTTAATGTGATGTATTAGATATATTTTCCGGCTGCATAAAAACTTTAATCTTGCATCTAAAGTCTTTTAACGCAATGCAGCACAAGTTCGAAAAGCGTTGCACTTCGATATCAAGTTATTCTTTTTTCCACTGTTTAATTTGTTAGACATTTTTATTCTTCTAACCTAACCTAACTTACAACTTCTGTAGGGATCTCTTGGCACATTTTGAAAAGTTAATGGGTACGAAGAAAAATGTTTTTCGTACAAATGAAAATTTCGTTCCGATCGTTTAATCGATAGTTTACCATCGTAAAATCTATCGAACTACAACTTTATCATGACTATATCTTTATTACCAATTTTCAATTTCAACTCAAGCGATGCATAACTACATCACTATAGTGATACCAGTAACAATAAAACACAATGAAACATGGAGTCAAGATCAGCAAAAATACGAAGTCAACGGAATCTGACAGGATACTGCACAGCATTGTTATTATTAACAGTAACTCTATTAATTCTCATTGTGCTCTTACACAAGCCAGAACACGACGAGTTGTACAACAAGATGAAAGAGCGATTGGAGAAAGATATGTCTTTTGAAAAAGATCTCAAAGATTGCATTAAGCAAACCGGAGCTAGTAAAAAAGAGGTCAGCAACTTCCTTAGAAGAATACCTTTGGAGACTTACCAGGGAAAATGTTTGGTCGCTTGCGTCTTGAAGAAAAGTGACATCATTATCAATGATAGGGTACATGAAGATAATTATATGACAGTGAACAGAGACATTTTCGGCATGAATAGCTATATTATGGAGAATTTGGAGATAGCTATGAAGGACTGTTTGAAGATAGTTTCAGCAATATTTGAAGTGTGTGAATATGCTTCGTTTTTTAACGATTGTATGTCTAAGAAAATGCATGTTATTTTGAGCAAGGTAAAGGAGGACAAACGAAATATTAACGGACGATCGGGTGAATTGAATGTAGATAAGGAAAATGTTGGTAGAGATATTCTTTAGGTGTATTTTCATCTCTCCTGCTTGGTAAAATACGCTAACTGTTACCCGATAACACGTCAAAGGGAAAATTAAATATTCTGTGAATATTGCCGTTAATATCGAGCAAAAAATGGCAAAAAAGCACGTTTGTTGTATGGGAGCCCCCCCTAAATATTTGTTTTATTCTCTTTTTAATATTAATCGTTATAGCGGCAACAAAAATACAAAATTTGTGAAAATTTGAACTGTGTAGCTATCACGGCTCATGAGACACAGCCTGGTGACAGACAGATGGGTGGTAACAGGGTCCCGGTTTTACCCTTTTAATACGGAACGGTAAAAAAAGCATATCTCTATAGATCACAGATCCCACTTAATATCAGGTTTGTGAACTCGTTAGCCTTCCCCAAGTCATTAAAAAGTTTTAGTACTTTAATGTGGTTCACCGCAAATTTGTAGTTTCCTTTAATAGGTGGATTGACAGGTTATTTTTGTAAACAAATATTAAATTACATATTAATTACACTTGGTTAAACCGTCTCAGTGCCGGTGACTGAAGAAATCGTTAAATTTTGGCATCCGGGGACGAGGTCACAAGTATCACTGTAATTAGGTACATGTTTAAAATTAAATATAATTAGTAAAAATAACACCAAATTAATTGCACAAAGAGCTGTGCAGCGGTCCATTTTGGGAATAAATTTCATTTCACCGGCTGTCTTATCCCTAAACCGGAACAGAGCAATGTGACCACTGCTGTTTGGCGGTAGGTTAATGGATAAGATGGTGGTAGCGATCCGGACGGACCCTGCACAAGGTCCTACCACCCGCAAACTCACTTGACATCTAATTACATTGACGACTTCAAGCATATTTTTCTTGAAATGGGTCCCAAATTAACGCTCGTGACCGTACCGAGTTCGAACCCCCGCGGTCACCATGTACCAAAGAGTTCTTCTAATTTTAGTAGTACATTACACGATGCTCTTACGGTGAAGGAAAAACATCGTGAGGAATCCTGGAGATTCGAACAGCTGAGTGTGTAAGAGGGGGTGGGCCATTCTACTTTTCAGTGTAAATTTTTGCTATCGTCCGATAAAAAGTATACCAAATGATGAATCCGCGAATAAACAAATAACGTGAACTTAGAATGTTTACGTTTAACGGTTTTCAAAAAAAAATATCCTAAATTACTCAATTATCGCTGAAGAATCTTGGTAACTCAGTGGTAAATTGCACATTTTCCATAGAAAAGGCGGGGACATCAACGTCCACTGCGTTACTCACTTTATAGTTATTACAAATAACTTTTTATGAATTAGGTTAATTCTATATATAAGCTTATTGACGTCCCTTTTCTAGTTTTAAGTTAGAAAAAGCAGCACTTTACCGTTTGTTGAAATAAAAATAGTTTAGTGAGAGCGTGGCTAAAAGTTATGTACAACGAAAAGTAGAATGGCCCGGGTACAATACAATACAATACAATACAAAACACTTTATTGTACACCAAACAAAAACATTACAGAGAAACAGCACAATTAAAAACAACACAGGCGGTCTTATCGCTGATTAGCGATCTCTTCCAGACAACCTTACTAGGGATAAGGTGTCAAATTAAAATATTTTACGAGGTAGGTGGTACAGACTTCACGCGAGCAATTGCACAAAAGAAAAGATCATAAAGGGTCGAAGTGTATCCGAAAGGGCCTATCTGTAAGATAACTCGGTCGCCATTACTATCAAGTAGTCAAGTAAATAAGAGCTACCAAAACACGTCCAAAGCAAGGTTTTACCGCGAAGAATTTTAGCCCTGGAAAGAGAC
Source organism: Acleris laterana (assembly GCA_963966035.1). Lineage (NCBI taxonomy): Eukaryota > Metazoa > Arthropoda > Insecta > Lepidoptera > Tortricidae > Acleris > Acleris laterana. Next base: position 2,285,435 of record OZ014467.1, on the reverse strand, counting down.
GCGAGTGAAGGCTTGTACTTATTAAAACCCCGTCTATATGCTCTAGATTGTCCACGCCTCCAGCTAAGAGACCGGTCACCACGAGGTTGCAGGTTCAATTCCGGCCGTGGGAATATTAATAACGCTTTGTTAGCGAGACAGATGCAAGGCCGCCATTATACGCCTTTCATCGTTTCAGGCTATAAATAAATATGACACATTTCTTACACGAATTTAAGTATAGTCCGGTCAATGTATGATGGTCCGTCTGACAGCCTTATTTTTTAATTTCAAACTCTTACTATAATTGACAGCTTATTTATTATTTCTACATACATACATACATAAACTCACGCCTTTATTCCCAGAGTGGGGTAGGCAGAGCTACAGAATTACCAACAACTATAAAAACTTGTTGATAATTCTGTAACCACATTTTGCACACTTAGGCTAGATATTTACCAGTGTATTAGTGACAGGTTGCAAGCCCATCGCCTAACAGTACTATACGCCTTTATTCCACGACGACATCCACGGGAAGATATGGAGTGGCACTATTCTAACCGGCAACCACACGGGCAATATTATATAATATATATTTCTACATAGTATAAAATAAAGTCGCTTCAAGTCGTCTTTCATCAATAGACGCAATTATTGAAGAGGAAAGTTTGTGTTAGCTTCGCTTCGTTTATTATATTATATCTCTAATATACTAGGAGTACTCTTCGAGCTGATGCATGAGTAACAAGCACTGCACTTGTGATTTTGATCATGAAGATACTTGTAATGGAACCTGGGACCGTTCCCTGACTGCGGGGTTAGGGCAATTATTTTGTTTTTTATTTAACATAAATAAACATTAAATGTTTTTTCTATTCACGATCATGGCCACTCTACATACTCAACTTACTGAGGTGTGATTCTTTCAAAAATGGCTCCTATCTGTCAAATTCAAATGTCACAATGACAGATAAAGAGAAAACATTGTATAGCTAAGCGGGGTGTTGCGAGGAAAAATCCACCAATAGGATAGTGAAGCTAAAAACAAAATAATTCTATTGGCGGATTTTTCCTCGCAATGCCCGCTTAGCTGCCTCGCACAGCTCTGGTGGAAACGCAGCCTAACTCAACGTTTATTAGTAAGGGGGTAATAGAATGTCAGTCATTCACTGAGTTGGGAATATTAAGTTAGGATTACGACCCTGTATATCGTCGTATGGGGGAAAATCATAAGATTTGACAGCTTACGAAAGTTAACCATCAAAGAGTGCGCCTTTTCTGCTAAGCTCCTAACTTGGAGCATCCTCCCGGTTCTGTAATTCCCGGAAAATCCCGGGAATTTCATCGTGGCTAAAGAACCGGTACTTAAGATTACATCCCGGTTCTCCCGGTTCTTTCCATGAACATCAAAAAAATATCGTGGCGCGTATCACAAATATCAAAATTCACACCTGAGCGATGACGCCGGCACAAGCAAGCTGCAACATCGCATCAACATCCATCATATTTTGTGACATATTTACAATAATTGATCTCTAGATTTGTAAATAAAAAATATCAAAGGAAGAACAAACAAAAAGTCTAAGTGAGCTGTCTAGTAAGTGTTTTACTTCATTAAGAAAAGAAAACATGCATGATTTTATTGCATATTTGTAAAAAAACAAGTTACATAAAGTTTTTTTATCGTTTCATGTCTCAAATGATAATGATTAGCAGTGATTTGAGGTAGAATAAAAGAACCGGGAGAACCGGGAGTCCCGGTACCGTCCCTGCCTAGAACCGAGAAATGGAATTCCCGGAACCGGATCCGGTACTGCATGCCCTACCCCTAAGTCTGCTTAATTATATCGAAAAACTATTAATATTTCAAGTTCACGATTAAACCTTGGAAATATGTTAATTAATAATTAAAATAAACGCTCACCGATACGTTTTTTTAAGTATTTTCTAAGGTCAGTTGAGATAACGTTTTTTTAATTGCAAAAACATCCTGAGATTTTATCTTTGGCCTTTTTAACAGCTGTGACGGATTTATCCTGACAGGCTAACTGTTAATAAAGAATTTATATTTTAAAAACTAATTACTTGAAAACTTTTATAGCTTTTTTAGGGTTCCGTAGTCAAATTACGAATCCTTATAGTTTCGCCATGTCCGTCCGTCCACAGCTTAGAGACTTAGTACAAGAAAACTGTGATTTGGCATGAATATACATATTAGTCTCGCCAACGAAGTGGTATTTTTTTTTATTGTTTTTTTTTTTGTATACCTCCCCTACGCGTAACGTGGGGCTGTATTTTTTTTCTCGTCTATTCCAGTGTGGGGTGTCGTTGGATAGGTCTTTCAAAAATATTGCGGGTTTTCGGTTAAGGGATCCGTTTATGAAATATTAAGCTTTAAAGCGCAAATTTTTGCTAGAGTCAAGTCGACTTTAATAAAATTTGGGGTAGGTAGGCAGAGACCACTTTTTTCCACTTGCTAGGATCTTGACAAATTGATTTCGCTTCTTCCACATGCATACATCGTACCGTATCGTACTTAAGATTCGACCCTTTTCTAGTATTTCTCCGATTGGATTCGAAAAAGTACGCCCGGCGGGCCCTTCCGATCCTTCCACTCACTTTCGATCGGTATACCTATCTCTTTCGTCAATCTTCTTTCATCCATCCTTTTCAAATGACCGAACCATCGAAGCATGTCCTTTTCAATCTAAGTCACTACATCTTCTTTTATTTCATTTAGGCTACTGTGTTCCCGAGGGAATAACGATAATCGAAATCTACGTGGAAGAACCCGTGTGGTTGCCGGGTTAGAATAGTGCCACCCCATATCTTCCCGTGGATGTCGTAAGAGACGGCTAAGGGAATAAAGGCGTATAGTACTGTTAGGCGATGGGCTTGCAACCTGTCACTAATACACTGGTAAACATCTTAGCCTAAAAGTGCAAAATGTAGTTACATAATTATTAACAAGTTTTTAGAGTTGTTGGTAATTCTGTAGCTCTGCCTACCCCACTCTGGGAATAAAGGCGTGAGTTTATGTATGTGTATGTATGTATGTGGAAGAAGTCGCGGGCAGAAGCTAGTAATATAATAATACCAACAAAAAAGGGAGCGTAGTGTAATGTATCAAGCGCGTTGTTCGTTGTTGATTTAAAAATCCTTTTTTTTCTCTTACAATTGAATGTGGGTCAGTGAGCATGTTACCAAAATAGTATTCAATACTTAAATCGTTAAATCGATATCCTAATTAGGTAATTATACAGAAATGGCAATCCAAATAACAAAACATTATAATTTGCGCTACATTGTTAAAATGGCGGCTGAGGTCTGCATATGACGCAATGTAATGAATGACAAAATGGCCGTCATTTTCAGAATGATATAATTAAATCGCCCAAGATGGCGCAGTATTATTGCCCTAATTGCTTTTATGCATTTTTAACTATTAAGTAGATACACTTATGTTATAAAAGGTCGTTTGTTTGTTTATAGACATGTTTGCCAGAACTATATTAAAGCGAGAAAAATCGTCGGTCTTAGGTAGGATCCGAACTTACAATTTTTTTTAATGATTTTTAAATATAATATGTTATAAAATTACAATTAGTTGAAACATGTATTACTTACGCGAGAGGAGTTTTCTATTTAGGTTTATTATTTATTAATATTAACATATTTATTTTTATTTAAAAAACAATATACAGGGTGTTTGGTAGCTAGTTCGACAACTTTAAGGGGGTGATAGAGCAGCTCTAAAGCTATCGATTTAACCCCCAATGTATGTTCAGCAATTGTTATTAGTTTCCGAGATATTGATCATTTTAATCGGAATTTTTTTCATTTTTCCTTATGTCCATGTTACAAAAAACCCCTAGGTTCATGTATTAATTCTTTTGTTTTTCAGTGTTTTTTTGCATGATTAGAATCACTGTGAAATGGGGTTAAATCGATAGCTTTAGAGCTGCTCTATCACCCCCTTAACGCCTGTCGAACTAGCTACCAACTAGCTACACCCTTTATATATGTACACATATAATTATCAATTAAATATTTAAAAAGAAAGCATACAACATTGGTGTAAGTGCAGCTATGGAAAAGGCGGATGGAAGAATTGTTCTCCATATCAAAGACATGGTTGACAACGAAGCAAAGCGAGTCCTCGTATGCTGTTCCGATAGGTACTGACGACGTTTTGGTGTACTCAATGTAAATATTTTCAAATTTGCTTTTGGTGTTGGATATGAGTCTATTAAATATAATTTTAGGTATATTTTACGAATAATAATTCAACCGTATCATATCTGGATGAGCCCATATAAAAAAACAATGCATATTCCCCATAGAGGTAGGAAAGCAGAGGGACAGAGGGAGTATAAAAATGGCTAATAGAATACTATCCTTCGCACCTGTTACAAATGCCCTTCGTTAAAAAGAGTCGTCTATATTATGACCGCTTTCGATTGAATTTCAAAAGTGTACCACATTTTAGGTGTTAGTGTGTGACTCTGCATTAGTGTCCGTAAGTTTGCAGTCATTGATGTGCGGTTAATCAATAATATTGGCTACAAGTTGTGTTGTACACAGAAGAAAAAGGTGGTACGCTTGACCTTTGGCTACACGGGATCTAGATTTGTTCCTGATTCGTCATATTCCAATTTGGTCATCTTCCAAACTCGACAATTTCCTAACTGGTCATATTCCTAACTCGTCATATTCCAGATTCGTCATCTTCCAAATTCGTCATACCATGTACATTTACCTGCACAAATTTACTATAGAAATCCTCTGTGGTAAATGTTATGATAAGAACCTCTTTAGGTAATTAATAGATGAGTGTTACTCGCGATTTAATTTGACTGTACAATGACGAGTTTAGAAGATGACGAATCTGGAATATGACGAATCAGGAATATGACCAGTTAGGAAATTGTCGAGTTTGGAAGATGACCAATTTGGAATATGACGAATCAGGAACAAATCGGGATCTATGTTTTCCTACATTGATGATGATATTCCTTGTTGTGCTTTTTGCTTTAGAAATGAAGTTAAAGCCATTAACTTCTGTATTATTTATATTCAGTCTTATACGTGCCTAAGAATATTGTAGAAGCAACCTTTTATCACGTAAATGATGCAATATAATGACGAAATGACCGTCATTTCTAGATTTATATTATTGTAAGATAAAAATAATCCGAAACGCGTTTTAATTACTTTTATGTTTATTTGTTTAAGGATAATTATGTACCTATAGTATATCAAGTATAATTTTCATAATTATTTTTCTATTACTTACTACTAATTAGTTCTGGAGAAAATTCAGATTTTTGACACATTTTCCTGCTTAACTACGCGTGAATACATTTATTTCTTATCGTATGTTAGATTCATTGATTTTATATAATGCTAGGTTAAGTTTTATAATTGTACATTTAAAAAACGACTAATTGTTGAGTTTCTTGCGGCGTTTCTTCTCAGCAGTGGTCTCTTGCAAAGCGCTGGTAGATTTTTGACGTGTAAAAGTGCCCGTGCGGCCTACTTACTGAATAAACATCTTTTATCTTTTATCTTATCTTTTATATTAGTAAAAAACATGTTTGTCTCAATGTTTGTCAAAACCGTAAAAATCTCAAGTAAAGGATTTTTTGTAGCTATGTAACCACATGTTGATGTTTGTTGATTTTTTTTAAATGTTTTGTTTCAACTGCAAAGTGCCTTCTAGAGTAATTTAATGACGTTAAAGCAAATTCCGTGAAAAAAATATACAATTCATCATTTTATTGTAAAACCTGACTTCTTCTAGCTTCAATTTTCATTTGGGATTTGCACATCTTTTTTACATTTTACGGCTTTGTGTATTTTTTTAATTGATAAATAATACTTTATACTTAGGCTGTATTTATAATGGTCACAGCGAAAAAGTGATAAGTTGTACACATATTTATAAACTCGACTGATCATGACGAAATTATAAGGGTTCCATTTTTTGCCATTTTGGCGGCGGAACCCTAAAAAGTATGTACTATCAGCCCACTACTAAACACTGACTGTACTATATATTATGAATTTATGAATAAGAATTGACATGTAAAATTTTATATTTTACCAATAAACGATTGAATTGAATTGAATGGAACCCTGACCCGCCATAGAACGGTGTCACAGTGACATTACAAAACAATTTGTTTGACACTTCTTACGACTTGAATCATAAACGTCACTGTGACAGTTCCATGGGTGGTCAAGTGACTATAATTATTAGTATAATGCATAGCCGTTAACCACCAATACTGCTTTCATAAATAAAAAGGACGCATGTGCAATTTGATACTCAAAGTAAATTACACCCCGTATTTTAAGGAATAAGGTCACTAATACATACGCGTGTCTACGAGACATACGTCCTTTTTTCTAACGAGGGCAGAATACCTTAACCTCTTATTGGAAAATGCATTTTATTCAGTTAGAGAATTTGTTGACATTAAACTATAGGTTCCCGAAATTGTTGTTGTATTTGTATCACATGTTTTAGTCTTAGTATAGTTTTCCTGTTCTCTGTTATTTGTCAAATTTAATTATTTATGTTATGACTTCTACTTTTATTTTGTTTTCATTTTTGACGAACGTAGATCAATGCATGTAAATTTTATAATGTAAGTAATTGTTTTATGCCGGATCCCTTAGACTGCCATAGGTACATATCGTTGGTCATAATGTATTGTTAGTCATACATTTTTTTGTCATAACTTGTTTCAGGGTGAAGTTACAGTTTTTAATAAACGTTTATCGTGTAGATTAGTTAGGTTAGGTTAGGTTAGTTTTATAAAAATCCTGAAATAATAACCGTCTCCTGAGAAAAATGCATTATGACTTGCGAAAATTATGACTTAAAACACATTAGGACTAAAAATAATTATGTCAGTCAATAGAGACCCGTTTTATGCAATAAATAAACTAAACTAAACTAATACCTCGGACACACCCGCGGGAGACAGCTAGTCTCGCCCGCCCGACCCGTTATCCTTGCGTTACGATCTGATTTCGTGCGCGAGAGCATAAGAATACTGATTTCGTTTAGCATCATATTATGGTCGTTGAGGTTAATTTTACGCACGGATTGTTTGACTAAAGCGGGTTTTTATGCTAGTGTTTATTATATTTATATATGCGTAAGATTGTGAGCTTGTTTGTTTGGATGTTTGAGTATTAAATACAATTGAGAAAAGGTTTTTTTTTAAAGTGTTTTGAAATAATACATGCTTATAAAGGTTCGTCTTAAAAGCACATTTCATTTGGTACATTATTTACTGAGAACAAAAATTAGTAATTTTTTGCAAATGGTTTAAAGAGTGCTACATGGTCTTTTCTACGTCACAACTAGTGCTATACTTGAATTAGGTTTCTGTCAAAAATTTCATTTTTGGGATCGCCTTTTGTTGCCGACTGAGGTACAGTTATTGTTGTGTATGTCAAATTTAACTTGCAAGATTGGACTCTTACATACATACATACATTCATGCATTGCAAGTTAAATAAAAACATAACGCGGTTACCAACATGACGTCATTCCGACCCCTAGTCCAAAGCAGGCGTAGTAAACTCTGATAAAATAAAAAATCTTCCAGTGAAAGCATGTTTTTTATCAGAACAACTTTTAAAAAACTTCATGTTGTCATACATTCATACACAAAATTACGCCTTTATTCCCAGAGTGGGGCAGGCAGAGCTACAGAATTACCAACAACTCTAAAAATTTGTTGATAATTCTGGAACCATATTTTGCACAATTAGGCCAAGATGTTTACCAGCGTATTAGTGACAGGTTGCAAGCCCATCGCCTAACAGTACTACAAGCCTTTATTCCCTTAGTCGCCTCTTACGACACCCACGAAGACATGGAGTAGCACTGTTCTAACACGGCAACCACACAGGACGATATATTATGTGATCAATTATTATAAATTAGAGATCCGTCCTCGCTTCAAATTCAAAATTAATTATACAAAACAACCTACCGTGAAAAATTGTTCAAGTAATGGTGAAAACCGCTTCAAATCAGTTGTATCGTTTAAAAGGAGTTTGTTTTACGTGTAAAGATGTAATTGCTATGAAATGAAATGAAAATATTTGCCAGAATTCTTAACAATAATGTACATTGGTAGTTTACCGTCATGCATTCGGCCGAAACAATCGACATGCAAATGTTAGGAGAGCACAAACACTTCAGTAACAATAATATCTATTTAACCCGTGGCGTTGGTTTAACAATTTGTCCTCTGCTTCACGCATAACAAAGTAAAGCAGCGACCACACCAATGCTTAAAAAACGGTGACGATACGGAATCGCAGTGACGCGTCGTATTAGCACCGTTTTTGACGCACGCTCCCCACACCGCTGCTTAACATTGCGTATATCACGGTACGTCAAAATTGACGCCATGTTATTACTATGACACATTCTTTTGTTTACGCACCGTCGGCGAATTTTGAGTACCGTGCGGAGAGCATGCGTCAAAAACGGTGCTAATACGACGCGTCACTGCGATTTCGTACCGTCACCGTTTTTTAAGCATTGGTGTGGTCGCTGCTTAAAAAAACGACTTGAGTTTCTGCGGAGAGTTTTTTAGGAACATAGCATAGTTTTTTAAGGCAATCTGGGGGGTTATTATGACGTTGCTATGCAATTCATTTGACGGCGAGCGTAAAGGACAGAGCTATAGCAGTGATATAGATCTGTCCTTTACTCCCAGCGTAAACTGAACTGCATACCTACGTCATAATATCCCCCCAGAAGACACACAGGCTATAGATGAATTAGCGAGAGTGTGGAATTGCATATGTAGTGGTATTGTGTTTATAGGCAAGAGAAAGAGAGAGAGAAGCACTTTAAGTATTTTGCTCTCTCTTTCTCTTGCCTATACACACACAATACCACTACATATGCAATTCCATGCTCTCGCTAATTCATCTATACCTTATAGAAAGTGGGCTTGGAGATCCACCTAAACTTGTCTGAACTACTCTTCCCGTGGATGTCGTAAGAGGCGACTAAGGGAATAAAGGCTTGTAGTACTGGGTAGTGATTCTGTAAACAACGCCGGTCGTGCGGACTGTCGAGTGATATCCAAGCGGCGAGATTAAGTAGTCCCGTCAGTGCGAACAAAACACATTGTAGCGCGTGCATTTTCAATTTAACAGCACGATGGGTCGAACGTATAAGGCTGCTTAATTGAAAATGCACGCGCTACAATGTTTTGTTCGCACTGACGGGACTACTTAATCTAGCCGCTGTTTCCGTTGTTTACAGAATCACTACCCTGTTAGGCGATGGACTTGCAACCTATCACTGGTAATATCTTTATGGTTACAGAATTATCAACAAGTTTTTAGAGTTGTAGGTAATTCTGTAGCTCTGCCTACTAATCTGGGGTTACAGGCGTGAAGGTATGTATGTAGGTCAAAGAATGAGATGGTGGTTGTGACCAGCACAAGGTCCTACCACGATTTAGTGTTAACCACAATACCACTAATTCAGTTTCAATCGTGTTCGACCGGTTATCGAGTATACCCTACGGCTAATCGTGGCTCGACTTCTTAGTTCCGGCCGGTGACAACTGAGGTTAGGTGAAATTTATGTAGCGAAAAATTTAGGGAAATATTCGGTTTGACATTGAAACATATCCGCTCTGTGTAGGCAGGTATTTCGCTAGTTCAAACTGTGATTCTATTCTATAGAATAGAAAAACGTTTCGACTAGCACATTAACGCAAGAGGACATCTTGGATTGCCACCTATCTCATCAAGATATATATACTAAAAGTTTTCATTTTTGCTATGTAGATAGATAAAGTGCACTGTCGCATATTAAAAAAAAAAATAGAAGTTTTGCGGCGGCGCTTTAGGCATCTATTAATATTGCGTGTTACGTAATTTATAAAGAATTAAAGTTTAAAAAATTTCTTGTATCCTCATTAGAACTATCTTAACGTCATGTTGTATGTGTCTTACTCTTTATGCATTCAATAAAGAATAATTTTTCCACCGACCAAAAATGAAAACTTTTTGAATTCTCAAATCTTTTTAAATTAATTTTAATGCCTCACTGCTTGCTTAGCCAGAAAATAGCATTCGATTCACAATTCGGTAAAATTATACATGCGATGAGATTAGTGTTGGTGGTTTTTTTTATTAGTCTATGTTCGTAGGGTAAAGTCGCCAGTGGTCAGAGCCGTAGTCAGCCTGAGAGCTGTAGTCTGCTTCTGCTTATACTTTTTATGAGTGCGAAGACTATGAAAGATATATTTCCCACTGTTCGCACTCATATTTTATAAGGTCGACTACTGGTCTCTGCCTGACCAATGGTGACTTTACCCTATCCCACTCCTGGGCAAAGGCCTCCCACTCGTCTCAACAAACCTAATAGGAAATACAAAAACTAACCTAAAAAAGTCATACAGGATTTGAACTCGCGACCCTGCTCTACCGACACTTTACGCTGCTGGCAACCTAACGACCTTGCCCCAGATAAAACCTATTACGTTATATAATAGTTATAATCGGATGCACTATTATGTTGGACAGCGTGACGAATCGTCAATTGCTTTTGGAGATAAAAAGGTTTTTAGGATTCCGTGGGTTTTTGGGGTTTTAAATTATATTTGGGATTGTTCCGGTGTGGGGATTAGACAACCGGGTGTGATTCCATTAAAAGCGCGGTCGGACGAACGAACAAGTGAATGTCACAGCGGCTAGTTTAAGTAGTCCCGTCAGAGCAAACAAAACACATTTTAGCGCGTGCCTTCTCAATTAGGCAGCCTTATACGTTTGATCTCATCGACGGAAGCCATGCTGCCAAATTGAAAATGTGTTTTGTTCGCTCTGACGGGACTACTTAAACTCGCCACCTCGACATTCACTCTTTCGTTCGTCCGACAGTGTTTTTGACAGAATCACACCCCAGTGAAATTACTAGTATAGAGACATTCCGCTTAGTGTTTAGGGTTAAAATTCCAAATTACTTTTTTCGAATATTCATTTGTCCGAATTTTCATTTTTGTTAAAGCTTGTGATAGTCCAGGTTAGCTGGGTAGGTGAGCATGTGAGACTAGGGTGTGAGTAAGATTTAACCCAGGAAGGAGTAAGTCGAATTTAAGTAATTAAGGGCGCCAGACTTACATCCCGTCAACAAATGAAATCGTTCAAATAAAACCAAGTCTTTAGTAAATTACATTTATTTACTTAGTTTACTTATTTAGATTCAGTATAAACAAACTACCTAAGAACAAGGTTAATCCTTTTAGAATTTAAATTGGATAAGGTAACACGGAGATTAAAGAAGTAGCTAAAGTACTCACGCTGTCATCTTCATGAGAAATACCTCCTTAGTTTGACACCGCTAGTGTTGTATAAACCGAATAGTCCGAGCTCACTGTCTCCGCAGGTGGAAAGCAGCTGAACACGCACGTGCAGGAAAGAGGGGTAAATAGCTTGAGTGCAGGGTATTCCACGTTGCGGGCAGTTAGAAGCTGTGACGTGAATCAACTCAGCCGACAGGTGAAGTGATGAAACGTCTTTAAATTGCTTGCAAGCTCCATTCGAAGAAGTGAAGAATAAGTCCCGAGGTGAAAAGGAATTGGTGTGGAAAACGAAACACCAAGACCAAAAGTAAGAAATACTAAAAACAAAAAACCCTGTGAACAAAATATTCACTATAAAATAACAGTAGGAACAGGCGGTAATTAACACGTGGTTAAACCAAAGGAAAAGAAGTAACTTACCACTAGCCGTGGGTTTCTTTTACAGTATATAGCATGAGGCAAAGCTCAAGGGAAAATATGCATGTAGGAATGTTGGCATGACTGTTATACGAGTCACTGAAAAATAAGTAAGCACGGGTTACGAACACGGAAGTAAAAGGAAGCACCAACCTCAAAATGGCGGCAGCAAAAGTTCTAGGCGAAAGTTTCACTTACCGAATAGGAACTATGGTTGAACATCATACATTGATATTATGGATTTACTTAATCCATTTTAGAAGAAGAAAGTTAATTAGACAAAGTCTGCCATGGGCAGGGCCGGATGGCGCGATCGGTGAATCGGAGGAAATTTTACTACGTCCTTACATCTTGATGATTCGATCCCGATAGAGGTCACGGAAAGGGTCTTGAAAGATGCTGGGTCATTGACTTCCGAACGGATCTTTTTATTTACATTTAGAAGTAAACAGAAACAAAACTAAAGTGTCACAAGATTTATCCAATATGTCTTACATATCAAATGAGATGACTTTATTATTATTAAAATGGTTAAATGAGTTTATTGTATTTTATTATGTACTCAGAAGTTAAAATCAATCACCATTGCCTTCTATTTCGGACAACGATTTATCGAGAGACTGATGTACGGAACGCATCTCGTATTGCGTTTCGTTCCATGAGTTGAATCGATTGAAGAAGTAAATCTTTATTTAAATTAAATTAGGTTATCTATTTAAAGTATGAATTTACGCTAGTTGGAAATTAAACAAATGATGGGATAAACATTTGTTAGTTTATCATACTTGATTGAAAGAAAATATTAAGAACCAATGTCATGGTTGAAAGTTCGTCTTGCGATTCAAAGTGCGAAGAACAAAACGTCACATAAACAAAGTGTCAAATGACCGGCTTGTCATAATACATTGTTATGATTATCAAAACATGATAATTTATTGGAAACAAATGCTAAAAGGAAGAAGTAATGCTCATAGGCAGATATGGACACTTGTTATGGAATGTAAACAAATAGGATTACATAAAGGAAAGGTTAGTAAGGCTATATTTAGATAGGGTCTAGACCTCAAAGTGTTACAGTTCATCCCCAGTTGGGTTAAAAATTTTGTTTCAAAATTAGAATAATTGGAAAGAAAATTTTTCTTCCAGGTGAAAACTTAGAATAAACGACGAAGGAAACTGAAGAAACTAATATAAGAGACTTTCAGTAGAAAAGAGATACCTGGCAACAACTAGTTGGTGGAGGGTAGAATTAAATTAAGATTAAGTAGTCAGCATGAGTACCAAGCGTTTACAAAATACATTGTCTAGTGACAACTAGACCAAACACTAGCATAACTATAGGCATAAGCTAAAGTGTTAACTCGCGAAAGCAAGTTTCGATATGGTCAAATCTAAAAAAAAATACTTAACAACTAATTACATATGCAACGTATCTTGATCCAAGCTTTTAGGATCACTTAAACTAGGGCTAACTTAAACTATGGAATGTTTAAACGAGGGATTGTTTAAACGAGGGATTGTTTAACGAGGGAGCGCTCCAAAAAAAAATTAAACAAACATAACAACTATAGTAAACAACCATAGAAAACATAAGTTTCAAATCCATGCATTAAAACTAAACGTAGCAGTTTCCTTTCATTAACGTACTAAGAATTAAATATCTCTTCTCATACTCCAACAAGAAACAAACCACTACAAGGTAAAGTTAATTAATACTAAACATGTTGACTTAAAAGTACTGTGAACTAAAACAAGTGTTTTTATGAATTACATGGTCACTTGTTACAGCAAATAAACGGGAAAGTTCTTCAACATATAATAGAAGAGAACCTATTAAATAGTAAGATCAACTCACATCAATAAAGTTAAATCTTTTAACCATCCTCATTGGATGTAAGTCCTGGTATCAGGAAGTAAGTCTAAAGTAGAAAGTAAAGTAAATAGGAGGGTATACATGAACTAATTCATAGGAGTATCCCTATATTTGTATAGTGAGTAGGCACTAGCTCGATGACTAGTGTTAAATAGCAGGTTAATACCTAGTATATATTTTAGTGATATATATTTTTTTTAGATAGGAAGTATAGAAAGAGCTACGGAAGTCACCTTTAAGATTAAGAGAGAGGTGGAGCTTCACCAGGTCTAACTATATCCTTAATATGGAAGTCACCAAGAATCTTTCCGGACAAAGATTTCAGGGTGTAAACAAGTGGTCCACGCTTTTTATAAATTAAACATTTTTCATAGCGTGGGGACAACTTTGCAGTAAAGAATTTAGCAGCATTGGATAAAGGATAACATTTTTTATAAACAAATTGTCCCTCTTCAAGTTGGACTGGCCGCTTTCTTAGATTATAATATTTTGCATTACGTTCGTGAGAAACAAACAGTGATTGACGTACCTTTTGGAATAAAGACTTTAACTCTGTTAGTTTGTCTGACAGAGCCAAACCGTTATCAAATGAAAGGGCGTTCTTGTCGACCGGACAATCAGCATTGTAAAGAGAACCGTCGAGAATCATCTCGTGACCATGAGTTAAAAAATACGGTGTAAATTTAGTGCTGTCGTGAACTGCAGTGTTTAATGCACATTGGATCTCCTGTATGTTCTTATCCCAGTTGCGGTGATCAGAACGCACATACGAGGCAATGGTTCTTACCAATTCGCGATTCACTCGTTCCGTTTGGTTGGTTTGCGGATGATATCTCGGGTTGTAGAAGACGTGGGGAACCTTATATTGAGACAGTGTGTCTCTAAATTCCTTAGAGATAAATTGAGGTCCATTATCCACATAAATGTACTTTGGTACACCATGGGTAAGGAAAATGCCTTTTTCCAAGCATTTGGTTATTGCTTTAGCAGTAACCGTACGTAAAGGAAATAAAGTTACGTATTTACTAAAGTAGTCCGAACAAACGAACAAGTATTGGTTCCTAGAGTAGGATGGAGGAAAAGGTCCTAATATGTCGCAAGATATGGCCTCACCAGGTGTTGAGATACGACGAGGGTTACCCATTAAACCGGCAGGAGCAAGGTTGACAGGTTTATAAGTTTTACATATCTCACACGAGTCTACATAAGTTTTGACGTCCTGAAAAAGGGTAGGCCAATAATATAAGCTAGAAGTTTTGTGGTGAGTTTTAGCTACACCAAAGTGACCAGATGTCGGATGATCATGACATTTTTGTAAAATTTCATTTCGGTCTTCATAAGGAATTACCAACTTCCAGTCGAATTGAGCTGTTAGGCGATATTTATTCTTAGAAAGGCGAAATAACTTATTATTTTCAATCTTGAAGTTAGGGTAAAGAGTAGGTTTATCAGAAACGTTTTGGAAAAGCTCTAAGTACCAAGGATCTTGTGTAGTAAGAATATCAGATACAAAATCTATCTTTATACGAGAAAGGGTGTCAGGTATTACGTGCTCTTTTCCCTTGCGATGAATTATATCGAAATTAAATTGGCTTAGGCGACACGACCATCCATTTAAACGACCAGAAGGGTTCTTAAGATTAGAAAACCATACCAGAGAGGCATGATCAGTTTGTATTTTAGATTCAACGAGTTTACATTATAAGTTTTTTCAGGTATATATATTACTTTCTGAGTAACAATTCCGGAAGGATCTTCCGACAAATTGTCACTACTATCAGAATCAGACGTAACAGTATCATCTCGTTTCAAACGATCTGACAAAGAAACAATAGCAGTTTGAAGCAGTTGAACATCTTCAGATTTATCAGTTAATCGAGATAAACGACAGAGTAGGTATTTGCAACGAGAGCTCAAGCGGTCTGTAGCAGCCTGTGACAGATTGTCATTGATTTCCTTTTCAATTTCTTCAGCTTTTCGTTGGCAAATATCCAATTCCATTGATACATCACACTCTCCTAGAGTATTAAATTTTAGGCTACCTCTACGAGCTAGATCTGCAGTCTGCTTCAAAACTTTTTTTTTTAAACTATCCCTACGAGAAGCAGGGTTAACATTAAGTTTACGAATTGTAAGTTCATGAGTTATCTCATCTTTATGTAAGTGAAGTATTTTACAACCAGCTTTAAGAAAATCCATTATGAAGTTGTAAGTTTATTTAAATTAATGAATTAAAAAATCTTTATAAGATAAGTAGTAAGTATGACTTGAATTGAAATGCAAATCGTTGAAATTGTCCAAAAGAAAAAACTTGCAAATTAATGTAAGCACTTGTAAGTTAAGTTCTGATCAGGATCAGACTAAGTAAGTAAAAGTTCAATTAATAAAATTAAAATTAATTAAAGTGATTAACTGAAACTTCAGGTAAGTACTAGATTAAACCAGTAGTTAATACAGTAAAAGCATATGGTTGAAGCATTCAACCAAAATAACAAGAAAATAAAAATTAAGTTTCACTTAGTATGGAAAAAACTTAATTTCAATTTTTTCTTTAAAAGTAAGTAACCATAGTCCCTAAAAATTGATAAAATATAGAGTATACAGTCCGTAGGTATTGTAGAATTAACAATGTTACCGAGAAATAACTTTAAGTATTATAGAAAATTTTATGAGAAAAAAAAAACTTTATTTGAACGATATCACTCTCTAGGCTTCACGTTGGGCACGCCACTGTGATAGTACAGGTTAGCTGGGTAGGTGAGCATGTGAGACTAGGGTGTGAGTAAGATTTAACCCAGGAAGGAGTAAGTCGAATTTAAGTAATTAAGGGCGCCAGACTTACATCCCGTCAACAAATGAAATCGTTCAAATAAAACCAAGTCTTTAGTAAATTACATTTATTTACTTAGTTTACTTATTTAGATTCAGTATAAACAAACTACCTAAGAACAAGGTTAATCCTTTTAGAATTTAAATTGGATAAGGTAACACGGAGATTAAAGAAGTAGCTAAAGTACTCACGCTGTCATCTTCATGAGAAATACCTCCTTAGTTTGACACCGCTAGTGTTGTATAAACCGAATAGTCCGAGCTCACTGTCTCCGCAGGTGGAAAGCAGCTGAACACGCACGTGCAGGAAAGAGGGGTAAATAGCTTGAGTGCAGGGTATTCCACGTTGCGGGCAGTTAGAAGCTGTGACGTGAATCAACTCAGCCGACAGGTGAAGTGATGAAACGTCTTTAAATTGCTTGCAAGCTCCATTCGAAGAAGTGAAGAATAAGTCCCGAGGTGAAAAGGAATTGGTGTGGAAAACGAAACACCAAGACCAAAAGTAAGAAATACTAAAAACAAAAAAACCCTGTGAACAAAATATTCACTATAAAATAACAGTAGGAACAGGCGGTAATTAACACGTGGTTAAACCAAAGGAAAAGAAGTAACTTACCACTAGCCGTGGGTTTCTTTTACAGTATATAGCATGAGGCAAAGCTCAAGGGAAAATATGCATGTAGGAATGTTGGCATGACTGTTATACGAGTCACTGAAAAATAAGTAAGCACGGGTTACGAACACGGAAGTAAAAGGAAGCACCAACCTCAAAATGGCGGCAGCAAAAGTTCTAGGCGAAAGTTTCACTTACCGAATAGGAACTATGGTTGAACATCATACATTGATATTATGGATTTACTTAATCCATTTTAGAAGAAGAAAGTTAATTAGACAAAGTCTGCCATGGGCAGGGCCGGATGGCGCGATCGGTGAATCGGAGGAAATTTTACTACGTCCTTACATCTTGATGATTCGATCCCGATAGAGGTCACGGAAAGGGTCTTGAAAGATGCTGGGTCATTGACTTCCGAACGGATCTTTTTATTTACATTTAGAAGTAAACAGAAACAAAACTAAAGTGTCACAAGATTTATCCAATATGTCTTACATATCAAATGAGATGACTTTATTATTATTAAAATGGTTAAATGAGTTTATTGTATTTTATTATGTACTCAGAAGTTAAAATCAATCACCATTGCCTTCTATTTCGGACAACGATTTATCGAGAGACTGATGTACGGAACGCATCTCGTATTGCGTTTCGTTCCATGAGTTGAATCGATTGAAGAAGGAAATCTTTATTTAAATTAAATTAGGTTATCTATTTAAAGTATGAATTTACGCTAGTTGGAAATTAAACAAATGATGGGATAAACATTTGTTAGTTTATCATACTTGATTGAAAGAAAATATTAAGAACCAATGTCATGGTTGAAAGTTCGTCTTGCGATTCAAAGTGCGAAGAACAAAACGTCACATAAACAAAGTGTCAAATGACCGGCTTGTCATAATACATTGTTATGATTATCAAAACATGATAATTTATTGGAAACAAATGCTAAAAGGAAGAAGTAATGCTCATAGGCAGATATGGACACTTGTTATGGAATGTAAACAAATAGGATTACATAAAGGAAAGGTTAGTAAGGCTATATTTAGATAGGGTCTAGACCTCAAAGTGTTACAAGCTATGTTACACTGGAGCTATTATAGATTAAATCCATAATTTAACTGTGCGTAGGTTAGGTTAGGTTTGGTTTCGATAGCAAAAAGTTAAGTCTTCTATCCAAAAATTGCGCTCGGAATTATGAAACTTCGGAATTTTGATCAATTTGAAATTTTGACTCTTTGGAATGATGGAGTGTATCCCCTTAGGGTTAGGTTAGGTTAGGAATTTACCCCCTCGTCCAATGGAGCGCACCGGAAGTCGGAGGGTGCCTTAGTAGGTAAACCATGGCACGCTCCTGGAGTTGTTGGCGTCGAGGTGCCACAGCCGAATGCGCTTGATCGTGATCACGTGGCACTTCTACGAAGGACGCCGATGGTTTACCGCTGGGTTTTTAGTGGGTATTCCGGCCGTTCCCGGTTGGTGAGTCCCACATAACCATCCTAGGTCCCCCTGGACCTGGGTGGTATGCGCAAAAGCATTTCACCAGCGTTAAAAAAAAAGATTAGTTTAGTATTTGGGGTCTTGAGAATGCAAACGTGTATTAGACTTAGGGCCGTATTAATAAACTAATCTCAACTTTAATGCTCGTCTTGCGTCAAAAATTACAGTGTTCTATTGTTTGACGTTTACTTTGACGTGTCTTGTGACGCGCCTCTCAGCCAGACGAGTTTATTAATACAAGCGACAAAAAAAAGCGTTGTCTCTGTTATTCTTATACGAGTATGTTATTTAATCATATTTTTTTCACCAAATAAACAATTTTCTCGTGACGTAATAATATCGTCAACAACATTACTTATTAGTTATTACAATATGTAAACAAAGTAAAACAAATTCATATACGGAACCCAGTTACGCGTTTCTGGGGCTAGCCTGACTTTACTTTATTCAACTACCATTTTTTTTCATTGTTTGTTTGTAAACAGTATTGTGTGGTACTATACAATGGGATAGGTATAGGTTTAGTGGTGGTAGGACCTTGTACAGGGTCCGCCCGGATCGCCGATCGCTACCACCATCTTATACCTACATTAACCTACCGCCAAACAGTATTCTCAGCAAAAAGTCATTCCATCTTAGTCCTCAGGGTTGGTAATGCAATTGGGATTGACCAAAAAAAATAACTCTCGGTTTTTACTTTCTAATTCGAAAGAATAGGAAATTTTAAGACACCAATTTCATTAATTTTGTATTTGACCCAATAGTTTTGTTTAAATATCTTTATTTATTTAGCAGACATTTTATGGATGACATGAGTGTTTTAAATTTGGGATGGCATTTTCTAATAAATTACAGCAATTAAATGATATCCAATGAAAAAAAGTGATTGTAATAGTGTATTAAAACATTATATTTTATGCTGTTTTCGCCTAGCCTGTAAGATACACCTAGGAGGGCTTCAAGCCGAAAACGAAAGTCAAAGGTTAAAATTACTTTTGCCGAAATATCCAAAATAAATTAATATTTCAAAAACTTAATTATGCAGAACGGCTTTAAAACCCATATTTCTCGAAATGGTTTTCGAATTGGAAAAATTGGAAAAATATGAACCATCCCAATTGTGAACTAAAAATTGCAGTATTTAGATTGTAGTCTTAAGACTGCAAATGTGTATGGGTCTCAGAACCCACTGAGGTGGCCTGTGTGCTCGTATGCCTTCTCCAAGCCTTTAAAGAGGTAGGTGCCTATGATCAAGACAACTTTACACTGCCGGTATATACAGGGTGAAATCTAAGTCGTGATTCAATTGATCACCTCTGTGTTCTACTCACGAGTATGAACAACTTTCACTATGGGACCAACTCTGAAATCACGGAAAAAAAAACAGCTGCTTCATACATTTTGGTCGAGTACGTATTGAACTTTTCTATGAAATAGCTGATATTTTTTTCTTGATTTCAGACTTGGTCCCATAGTGAAAGTTGTTCATATTCGCGGGTGGAACACAGAGGTGATCATTTGATTCACGACTTAGATTACACCCCGTACATCATTACCGTATGTATGTATAAAAATAAATAAATAAATAAATATCAGGGGGACAATGTCACGACCAATTGACCTAGTCCCAAACTAAGCTCTAGGCTTGTACTATGGCTTGCTAAGCTCTAGGCTTGTATGTGTGTAAACTCTTTATTGCACAAAAAAAAAACAACAACGATCAACGACGATCGGACTGACGGACGAGTGAATGTCCAAGCGGCGAGTTTAAGTAGTCCCGTCAGTGCGAACAAAACATGTTTTAGCGCGTGCATTTTCAATTTAGCAGCATGGTTTCTGCCGATGGATCGAACGTATAAGGCTGCTTAATTGAAAATGCACGCGCTAAAATGTGTTTTGTTCGCTCTGACGGGACTACCCGTTGCGATTTCGCTCGTTCGTCCGCCCGTCCGTTGTTTTTGAGAGAATCACTACCCTGTTCAGTGTTTTGTTGTTTTTGGCGTTCAATAAAGAGTATTTGTAATGTATTGTTGTATTGTATTAAGTTGTTCAAGATTTAAACACTACACACCACTAAATAAACAAATCAATCATCTAAAATTATTTGATAAAGACCCAAGTTCGGAAGTCGTGATCAGTTAGACCTTAAAGAACATACAAAATATGATTGTCTGTAAAATTTTACAAGTCACTCTTATTATCCAATTATGTTGAAGCTTCCTAAATATAACTGTTTTTATAAAGGGCATAGAGCACAAATTAAGTATTAATTTCCTCAACAACGGTAGATGGAATGAGCGAAGTTATGTACGATATATCAGTCGACAAGAGGATAGAGCATCTATCACTCTCGTATATACGTGTTAGAAAGTGACGATATTTTATCCACTTTTTGTCAAAGACCATGTTTTTCACTCCTAGAATCTTGGCCCAGACCAGTAAGAAATTGAGTATGTAAGGTGGACACGACTCCGCAGAGTTTTCCTGCATAGAAAAATACATAGAGATTAAGTACCTATTGCAATTCAAAGGGAATGCTGCCAGCATTTTGGGAACAATAGTCACACCGTAAAACTTGAGTAGTTTATGGTCCTAGCCTGCAACAATAGTCCAATATTCCTCATTACATTATTCTAAAATATGATACCTCACTGCTATTATTGCTGGGTATATGTACTGTACTCACTAAACTCTAGTTATAGCTAAATCTATCATATTTTTGGAATAATATGAAAAGTAAAATTGGACTATTGTTGTAGGCCAGGACCATAGTTGTGTAGTTTGACGATAGTCATAGTCATATTTATTGTTTTATGTTGTACAATGAGATCTTAAAAATACAGTAGGTAGCTTCAACATAAACCCTGCAAGGGCACTGCAACAAGACACAATAATATACTTACATGTCTATTTATATTATTATATTATAATATAAATTATAATACATGAAATTTAATAATATAAGGCTAACAGATTTTCCTACTGGTAGCGGTTTAAAAAAAAGATAAAAGATAAAAGACATTTATTCAGTAAGTAGGCCGCACGGGCACTTTTACACGTCAAGAATCAACCAGCGCTTCCCAAGAGGAAACACTGCTGAGAAGAAACGCCGCAAGAAACTCAGAGCAGTCAGTCATCTTTTAAACATATTACAATAGTACTACTTAATCTAGCATTGTATAAATCAATACATATTAAATTCAATATAATATCAAATAACATGCGTAGATCAGCAGGAAGTTATGTCCCTAGTCACCCCGTTTTACGCTACATATTTTTAAATATTTGTTAGCAAAACCGCCGTTGTATCACACAAACACGCACATAGACACAGTTTTAAAAATATAGTTTTATCTTTAAGATAGATCTATATGAGAGAGAGATAGTTTTAGTTAGGACAACACACGAACTTAAAAGGCTTAGTACTTAATAGTGTCCCGTTTTAAAACTCAGTGTCCTTGGTCGATAGTCGGCATCTTCGCGATACATTGCGTCGCTGCAATAGCTCCCGGCTCAATAATGTCAAAGAAACCCATTAATGGATTGCTACAAGCGTGCGTGCTATCGAAAGATGAAACTGAACCTCATATCTTATCGAATAGTTAGATAGGAAAAGCACTCATGTCTTCTAAAGAATAAAGACTACTTTCCTATCAAACTATTCGATCAGATACGACGTTGAGAAAGTAAATGGACGATATACCCTTTGAGTATGGAACCCTAAAAAATTACTTAATGCAAGACAAGCGAAGTCACGCTAAAAACTTCACCTTCCATCGAAGGCCGGCAAAAACACTAATTAGTCTAGACATTATTACTTATTAAGACTAATTAAGACAAAAAGTGGTATAAATAAATAAAACCGATGTTATGGGTCATTAGAGAGAGAAAAAAGCATTCGACAAACTATGAAGGCTGATGTTAGGTTTCCGTTACAAAAAAAACTTATAAGACCAAGCAGTAGTGTTCGCGTTGTTGTGTTCCGGTGTGGGGTAAGCCGGTGAAATTACTAGCATAGAGGCATTCCATCTTAAGCCCTATTTATATTGGTCAAGGATAGTGGACAGTGACAAAAGACAGTACAGTTGTGTAAACCGAAAAAGAGCATCGGTGGCCTAGTGGCTTTGGGGGTCGACTCGTGATCGTAAGGTACCACAGACCACTTACCCTATAGACTCCGCATACAAAGGTGCCCCCGTAAGCCATGCTTATGCTCACAGAACACTAATTGGTTGCCATGGTTCTATTGGCGCGCACCACGACGCGCACACTTGATTATTCGTTGACTTTGAACTAGCCAATCACGGTGCACTTTCCGCCCCCCGCGCCCCGCCATTTTGGCTTAATGAGATACTAGACAAACTGTTCCGAAGCGGAGTCTATAGGGTAAGTGGTCTGTGTAGTGCCCATGTACCAATGAGTTTTTCTAACTTAAGTGCATTATCCGATGCTCTTACGATGAAGAAAAAACATTGTGAGGAAACCGGCTCATTTGAACAGCTGAGTGTGTTCGAGGGTAATTGCACAAAAGATCCAAAAAAATCGAAGTGTATCCGAAAGGGCCCATCTGTAAGATAAGATAAGATAAGTGTAACCGATCCGACAGTAGTGAGTCAAGTGGCCTTACCAGTGGATCCAATAAATCCCTTTCTTACTTCTGTACTGGCCAATGTCCTTGACCAATGTACATCGGGCTTTAGTCCTCAGGGTTGGCAACGCCTTTGCAGTCTTAGGATTGCAGTCTTACGGTCTCAGATCTCAGTTACCGTCACGTGGCTTGGGGGCTCGTTTACCTTTTTGAAAAGGTACAATCTAAAGATTGCCATCTTAAGACCGCAAATGCGTTCCCAACCCTGAGGATTCAATGCTAGTACAGTAACACACAACCGATACCTGCGCAGATGACATTTTTTCGAAGCGGGAACCAATCAGCGTTGCGTGGTTGTATTCTGTGCTATTATTGGTTATTAGTGACGCCATGTTGACGCGCGCCCGCGTGTCATTTTGTCAGTTGTCAAACGTGCGTGAGTGCGATGGAAAAAATATATGCAATTTAATTGGCACCTTATAGTTATAAGGTTAATTACGTACATGTTTGGTGTGTTATTCTCTCAAAAACAACGGATGCGAAATCCCAGCGGCGAGTTTAAGTAGTCCCGTCAGAGCGAACAAAATACATTTTAGCGCGTGCATTTTCAATTAAGCAGACTTATAATTACGTTCGTACCATCGGCAGAAACCATGCTGTTAAATTGAAAACGCACGCGCTAAAATATGTTTTGTTCGCACTGACGGGACTACTTAAACTCGCCGCTTGGACATTCACTCGTTCGTCCGTCCGACCGTCGTTGTTGAGAGAATCACTACCCTGATCGTGGGTTTTAATCGTCGGTTTTAATTCTATCATAATTTACCACTTTTACGAATGGCTGCTCACCTTGAAAATGTATGACATACAAATAACAACACTTTAACCCCATTTCCATCTTAAGGGATGATTTTTATTACCGTCATGAATTAAAATGCTTTGACATTGACTTTGACTTTGAATTGGACGCATACATAATGTCAAGCATTACGCACGTGGGCAGGAAATGAATGTATATCTAAATGATAAAACAGAAAGGCGTAAAGTACAGTTCCGCGTAACGCCCTTCTTTGCCTTCGTAAGGGCTACTGTTGCCGTCATATCAAAGAGGGCAGCTAACCACAATCTATACTAATCTATACTAATATTATAAAGCTGAAGAGTTTGTTTGTTTGCTTAAACGCGCTAATCTCAGGAACTACTGGTCCGATTTGAAAAAATCCTTCAGTGTTAGATAGCCCATTTATCGAGAAAGGCTTTATATCATACTCACATAAACCGAAGCGAAGCGAGGGCGAGTTGCTAGTAATATTATAAAACTGAAGAGTTTGTTTGTTTGTTTGATCGCGCTAATCGCGGGAACTTCTGGTCCGATTTGAAGAATTATTTCAATGTCAGGCTATATATCATACTCACATAAACCGAAGCGAAGCGAGGGCGGGTCGCTAGATAAAGATACATTTATTCGCAACAATAAAAATGACCTACATTAGATACAAATAAGAATAAGGGGAACACTTTAAAATTCTGAATAGGCATTCATTTGTCCGAATTTTAATTTTTCCGGAAGCTGTTACGCTGGAGCTGCTTTAGATTAAATAAATGCATAATTTAGTAGTCATACGTAGGTTAGGTTAGGTTTGATTTATAAGTGATAGCAAGATAGAGGCATTCCATCTTAGACCTCAGGGTTGGCAACGCATTTGCAGTCTTAGGATTGCATTGCAGTCTTGTGAGTGCGAATGTCTATGGGTCACAGTTTCCACTTACCATCAGGTGGCCTGTGTGCTCGTTTGTTTTCTCTATACCATAAAAAAAAGTTTTATGTCATAAAATTCCGTTCGAAATTATGAACATTCAAAGTTTTGATCGTGAAACGAAATATGAAACGTGGCAGAATAACGAATTCTACGCGTACAAAGTCGTAGAAGCGAGTAGATTGGTTGCCTTTGCTTGTGTCCCACTGCTGGGCCAAGGCCTCCCTCTATCTCTCCACTCATCCCGTCGAGCGTGCTCCCGTCAATCACACATAAACGCGTAAAGAGGGGTTATTATGACGTAGACATGCAGATCATTGTTACGTTGAGCGTAAAGGACATACCTATAAATTTATAGGTTTTTTTTTTTATGGCGTAAAGATGAAAAACGAGCACACAGGTCACCTGATGGTAAGTGGAAACTGTGACCCATAGACATTCGCATTCACAAGACTGCAATGCAATCCTAAGACTGCAAATGCGTTTCCAACCCTGAGGACTAAGATGGAATGCCTCTATGCTAGTCATTTCACCGGCTGCCTTATCCCCAAACCGGAACACAACAATGCGAACACTGCTGTTTGGCGGTAGGTTAATGGATAAGATGGTGGTAGCGATCCGGACGGACCCTGCACAAGGTCCTACCACATATACATTCCTATAGGTATGTCCTTTACGCTCAACGTAACATGAACTGTATTGCTATGTCATAAATAATAACCCCCCAGGTCATACTGCCATCTCCTTTTGGATTTACTCTGCTACGATATCTGTCACGCGGATGCAAATTCTGCCGTCCTAATACTATAAGCAGTATCTTACATTCAATCACCAAAGCAGATTCAATTCTATATTGTTAATAATTAGGTTGGTTGGTTGGTTGATTAGGTCTTAGTTACTGCGTTTTTGCTTAGGACGGTAGAATTGGTGATGGTATTTTATAAACTACTAGTGACCCGCCCTCGCTTCGCTTAATTTAATGTGAGTAGCCTTATATCCTTCCTCGATAAATGGGCTATCTAACACTGAAATTTTTTTTCAAATCGAACCTGCAGTTCCTGAGATTAGTGCGTTCAAGCAAACACACAAACAAACAAACAAACTCTTCAGCTTTATAATATTAGCATAGATAACATACATACAAAAGCTCACGCCTTCATTCCGAGAGTGGAGGTAGAGCTACAGAGTTACTAACAAAACTTGTTGATAATTCTGTAACCACATTGTGCACAATCAGGCTAAGATGTTTACCAGTGTATTAGTGACAGGTTGCAAGCGCATCGTCTAACAGTACTACACGCCTTTATTCCCTTAGTCGCCTCTTACGACATCCACGGGAAGACATGGAGTGGCACTATTCTAACCCGGCAACCACACGCCTATTTATTATATTCAATACTATTAAATAAAAAGCTTGTATACCCGTGTGGTAGCCGGATTAGAATAGTGCCACTCCGTATCTTTCCGTGGATGTCGTAAAAGCCGACTAAGGTAATAAAGGCGTGTAGTACTGTTAGGCGATGGTATTGCAACCTGTCACTAATACACTGGTAAACATCTTAGCCTAAGTGTGCAAAATGTGGTTACAGAATTATCAAAAAGTTTTTATAGTTGTTGGAAATTCTGTAGCTCTACCTACCCCACTCTGGGAATAAAAGCGTGAGTTTATGTATGTGTATGTATGTATAATCCCAGTATTTTTTAATATAAATCTGATTCAATAAATAAAGTATAAATAAAGGTGGGGATGAAGTGGATTTAAGTTATTTAAACGGCTAGAGTAACCTTGCCCGTTCAGTCGGCGCGAACGCACGGTGCGTTACTAGTAGCAAGTAATTTGACAGTAGTTTAGTACTTGCTCAAGTGATATTTAGAAAGTCCTTTGGACTTTGAAATATTGTGGTGTGTAGTGACGTTCCAGCTAGTAATAGGGGAACGAAGGTACGTTTTTTTTATTTTTTAAATAGGTAAGATAAATTAAATGTCAATCTTAGATAAATCCTTGTAATCTTGCCTATCCTCATGGTCAGGTTAACTGGAAGAGATCCCGCAAAGGGATAAGTTCGCCTTAAGTTAATCTTAAGTTTATGTACGTATTTACTAGTTTTTTTTGTGCAATGAAGAGTTTACATACATAACATGACCTAGTCCTAAAGGAGACAAATATTCATTGAATATTTAAAAGATTACCTACTTAGAAATATCATAATTCACTAGCGACCCGCCCTCGCTTCGCTTCGGTTTATATGAGTTTTCTGTAACATCCGTACATAAAACAGAATTTATTTTACATATAAACCTTCCTCTTGAATCACTCTATGTATTAAAAAAACCCGCATCAAATTCCGTTGCGTAGTTTTAAAGATCTAAGCATACATAGGGACAGACAGCGGGAAGCGACTTTGTTTTATACTATGTAGTGATGATTAGCACATGTATTTTATTATCTACGAATTCATCGGGTCCGTAGCATAATATAGAAAATCAAATTTCATAATTACGAAATTCCTAAAAACAAAACTTCGAATATCAAAATGTATAATGTACGAAATTCCTAAAGATGCACGTCCAATGTTTAAAATGTCTAAAGTACAATACCACTAGTGCATGAAAAAACTAACGACATTCTACCTACTCCCTGTTGACCTAAGTTTAAAATGTCTAAAGTGCGAAATTTCGAACGACATTTGAATTTTTGTAGTTATGCTACGTTCATTAGGGGTGGAGTTTTTAGCATTAAATCTATTGATTTTCGAAGAATTGCCAATAAGATTTTTGTACGTAGTGATTTTGAGCACTAGAAATATTGAGTTTCAAGTTTTGTCATCAGGCATTCTGTACAAAGGAATATTGATTTTCGAAAATGAGATCATTCGATTAAAAGTGCTTTAGGACATGCATCTTTAGGAATTTCATACATTAGACATTTTGACATTCGAAGTTTTGTCTTAGGAATTTCGTACTTATGAATTTTATCTACCTCTATTTCAAGTTGCGATGCCTGACAAGGTACATATGTATTTGTAATGGAATTATTTAAATAAATAAATAAAAAGATAACATCTATCTCTCAGAAATAACTATATTTTTTATTAAACAGGTAACGTTATTTAAAGGAAAATGTCACATAAATTGACCTAGTCTTAAACTAAGCTCTGGGATTGTGCTATAGTACTAGACACCAATAAATCTATACTAATATTATAAAGCTGAAGATTTTGTTTGTTTGCTTGAACGCGCTAATCTCAGGAACTATTGGTCCGATTTAAAAAAATCTTTCAGTTTTTGATAGCCCATTTATAGAAGGCTGTAGGCTATATATCATACTCACATAAACCGAAACAAAGCGAGGGCGGGTATAGGTACTAATTGATATACTATATTGATTTTGCGGGTGGTAGGACCTTGTGCTGGGTCCGTCCGGATCGCTACCACCATCTTATCCATTAACCTACCGCCAAACAGCAGTGTTCGCATTGTTGTGTTCCGGTTTGGGGATAAGACAGCCGGTGAAATGACTAGCATAGAGGCATTCCATCTTAGTCCTCAGGGTTGGCAACGCATTTGCAGTCTTAGGATTGCATCGCAGTCCTGTGAATGCGAATGTCTATGGGTCACAGTTTCCACATACCATCAGGTGGCCTGTGTGCACGTTTGTCTTCTCTATGCCATAAAAAAAAATAAAAAAATATATATATACATCCTTAAATACATAGATAGACATCCAAGACGCAGGAACAAAAATGTTCTTGCTCATTACACAAATAATTACCCTCGTTGGGGATCGAACCCGAAACCGCTAGTTTTTTAGACCGAGTAACTTAAATACACTATCAAATAAAGTTGACTACAATTCCAAAAACCGGGCAAGAGCATGTCGGACCATGCTCAGTGTAGGGTTCCGAAGCCGTAACGACAAACACAAAAAACTATCTCAAAAATCAACATGTATGAAACAATTTTCTATTTAAAGTTATTTGGCGCTGTCTTAGATGATTTTTAGTAGGTATAAACCCGTTAATCGCCTGTATCTCAGGAACTAATCATGTCTACTTAGCCGTGATAGTTTTCCTTTAAAATTCGTTATATGCGCTTTCGTTGAAGCTTTTTTTCAGATTTTTAGTACTTGTAGTTTTGGCTGTAGGGGGGGGGACACTTGACTCTAACAAAAAATAGCGCTTTAAAGCTTAATATTTCATAAACGGATCCCTTAATCGAAAAATTGTTGTCATAAACCCGCAATATTTTTGAAAGACCTATCCAACGACACCCCACACTATGGGGTAGGCAAGAAAAAAAAAAGACATCCCCACGTTACGTGTAGGGGAGGTGCATTAAAAAAAAATATTTTTCAAAATTTTATTTTACCACTTTGTTGGCGTGACTAATATGTACATTCATGCCAAATTACAGCTTTCTAGTACTATGAGTCTCTGAGCTAGACTGGGGACGGACGGACGGACGGACGGACGGACGGACGGACGGACATGGCGAAACTATAAGGGTTCCTAGTTTTACTACGGAACCCTAAAAATTAGTGTTTTATGATATAATAATAAATCTTTGTGTAACATGAAATCACTTCCGCCGTCTGTTCGCTTAGATCTTTTAAACTTCTCAACGGATTTTAATACAGTTTTCAGCAATAGATAGAGTGATTCAAGAGGAAGGTTTTTTATGTAGGTATAATAAGCGTACAGTCACGAACATTATTTTGTGACCCATTTAAAAAAAATGCTTGTAGTCGTCAATGTCGTTAGAGATGCCAAAGTATTTGTAACAGTAGGAAACTCAACCTTATTGAATTCTTAATTGTTTTGATGTTTTTATTAACGTAATCCGACGCTCATTTATTATGGACGCGATCTTTATAAATGGCGTTTTTGATGTATAATGTCAGATTGACTTTGGACCTAAGGTGGGACCCAAATTTAAGTATTTGACTGAACTGACGGCGCGCGGCGGGAAGTAACTTGAGTATACATGTTTAACTGCCGCACTCAGAGAAGTCAATTAAATTTAATGCTTGATTAAAGTTGCTGTTGTCACTTTCTTTGCTATAGTAAGAGAATAAGACAATACGTCACTAAATAAGCATTACATTTAATTGACGTCTTTGAGTGTAACAGTTAGATATGTAAAGAAGATGTATTATTATTCTAACAGAGCGTTAGAGCACACTCTCGCGTTGGTCATATTATATTAAAAAGCATTATACTTCTAACAACTTACAATGTAATTTTTATTTAAAATTAAAACGTGATATTGATAAAACGTTAATGTATTTCCTGATTACTTAACATAAATTAATATATTCAATTGGAGAGATATAGTTATTTTTTAACCTTCGTTTAAATTGGTTTATAAATTGGTTTAAAAAACGACTAACTGTTGAGTTTCTTGCGGCGCTTCTTCTCAGCAGTGGTCTCTTGCGAAGCGCTGGTAGATTTTTGACGTGTAAAAGTGCCCGTGCGGCCTACTTACTGAATAAACATCTTTTATCTTTTTTTTTTATCTTTTAATTACTAGCTTCTGCTCGTGACTTCGTCTGCATTAGGGAATGCAAATAACCGGTTATAACCGGTTTTAATTGCACACAATAACGGTTAATAACCGGTTAAACTACATTCTCAGTCTCCATAGAATTGGTTATTCTGCCATCGCACGTTGCGGCAATTTCTATGATCCTTATTCCCTCAGGAACTTTTAAATCTTCCGGTATAAAAAGAACATGTTAATTCAGGGTATTAGCTATTTCAATTTCATCCAAATCCGCCCAGCCGTGACAGCGGAGTAACCACACACAAAAACTTCGTTTGTATCTTCTTCAACCGAAAACGTCATAACCTATTTTTATTTTCTAGATCTACTCATCAGTACGATCAACTTTTACTATGGGACTAATATCGAAATCGGTAGAATTTTTTTTTATCTCCCATACTAAAAGCAATCAGCTGGTTTCACAATTTGTATGGAGACGTCGATTTTGTGTTTACGTTTTCGAAGTTGGTCCCATATTAATAGTTGATTGTAATCATGAGTAGATTCGGGAAATGACATTTTGTATTACGTCTTAAGTGTCATCTAGTATAACAGTCGCATAAGTTTAAATAAAATAAATGAAATTTTCATAATCCGTATGAAATGTTTTGATAGCGACTTATTTTTTTCGATATCGCTTATAAATCAAACCTAACCTAACTTATGTAAATATGGCAATTAAATTATGCACCTTCTTTATTGCATACTATGAAACAAAGTCGCTTTTCGCGTCCGTCTGTCTGTATATCCGCTAACTCCTCCTAAACCACGCAACGGATTTTGATGCGGTTTTTTGACGGAAGGTTTTTATGTAAGTATAATCAACACAAATCAGACAAATGGGCGTCATTACTCGCAATAATGTGGACATGACTCCAAAGATTTTAATTAAACAAATTATATTACATTAATTTCTTACTGAACTTTAACTTTGATCCTTTGCAGGATAGTAAGAAAGAAATAATATGACATTATTGTGAGTAACTTCGCCAAATTGTCCGGTGTATTAGTCGGGAATGTTCTTAGACATGTTTTATCAAAATCGGTTCAGCCGTTTTTGAGATATTGAGCTTTAAAGTTTAAAAAGCGTGAAATGAAAATTAAATTTAAAATTAAAAAATCCCCGACTAAGCAGTCGGTAAAAATTTTTTTTTTTTTTGTCGAGGGTTACAATGTTCACACACACAGCACGGTTCTTGTTTTACATGCGCACACACACAAACAAGATGGCTAGGTTAAAACGATTTAGTTATTACTCTATTGTATGCAAAACAAACTGATAAATGCATCTTTCCAACTTTATCTTATGCACTCAAAATAACTCTTTTTCCGTTGTAATAAGACACAATTTCGTGAAATTAAGAAAACCGGTATTTAGTCGTGATACTATTACCAATTTATAAAAACAACGCCGTAAAAATATTTGACACTTATTTGTAAAGCACTAAGATTTTTTTTCCTTTAACATTCAATTATAAGACTGCAAATTCAATCGTAAAGACGGAATTTTTCTATTTACCATTGCTAAAATTTAACAAATCTCTTATCGCTGACATAATAAAGTTGTTTTTTGCGTAACATTCTATTGAAAGTCAGTAAATGCGAAATGGCAATGACCCCGATGTGTACTGACTGTCAGAATCACGAAGATTCCACGCCAGTATGAATAAAATGAACCTTATGGCTTTGTAATAAGAATCTGGTATTTAAGTTATTGACTGAATTTTAGAAAAAAAGTTACGTGATTAACAAAGTAATGGTTATAACAATTAAACGGCTGACAATCTTTGCCCTAGCTTCTTTAATTTTTTTAAATGATAGCTACCCGCCCTCGCTTCGCTTCGGTTTATGTGAGTTTTCTGTAACACCAGAACCTAAACATATAACCTTCCTATTAAATCACTCTATCTATTAAAAAAAACCGCATCAAAATCCGTTGCGTAGTTTTAAAGATCTAAGCATACATAGGGACAGACAGACAGCGGGAAGCGACTTTGTTTTATACTGTGTAGTGACAAGCACTCTACATTAATATTTCCTTGATATTCTACTGTCGATAAAAATCTATGTTAAAGTTTTAAAAAAAAAACGCGCTTAAATGCTGTTCTATCATGACACGGCTATATGACAAGTGTGACGTCACACGCAAGTAAACAATAAACAATCGTTTGAAGAGGTATACCCTAATGATCTGTGGTTGCGTGTGACGTCACCGGCAAGTTCCTAACCACAGCTACTAACCAATTACCAATAACATCGTTTCTGCCACAGATAAAACCTGGTAACTCCGGGGAAATGCCCATTTTTCATAGATAATCTGGAAACATCATCGTCAAGTAATTTCATATGTAGGTAACTTAGCCTATTTTTCTAAAGACAAAAGTATGAAACATGTCAAAAAATGGGGAGTACAGGCAAGTTCATAAAGACGTGTACACTTTAGTAGTTTAAACTGCCATGTATGAATTGTCACAGCGATTAAAGTGACAAGGTACAGTCGCCCAAAAATTGTGGTCTATCTTACGGTTGAAGTTCATTTGGACGTCATCATATATACAACTTCGATTTCCCTTGCAATAATATTATGACAGTGACAAGTGTCAACCTTAGCGATAATTAGATCTCACAGAAACTATTGTCAACACTGGTAGATCACTTTCTTGATTTATCCGTCATTCTTAACTCGACCGTCATTACTGTCAAGTATACTGTGTTACCAGCACCCTGGCTTTTTTTTAAAGTACATTAAAATATCGTATATCTGTAACGTAACTATGACATTAATTTAATTAATGAACAAATTTTCAGGCTTTGTTAACTTTCTAACAAAATTTTAATTGCCAGCAATGTAAAGCACTGCAATTTGACAAGTGTAAATGACAGTCGACGGATACTTTGATTATTATGATCTGCCCCCGTACCACGACATGCCTTGTACCAAGCAACAGCGATACTGATAACGAGGAACACGCAGCACATGCACTACATTAAAAATGGACAGTATGTAAGACAATTTATTGTGAAGTTATTTTAATAATTTTTAATTGATAATACTTCCAAACAATTGCTAAAGCCACATATTATCGGCAGTTTTAATAAATGCCCGCATGCCGGTAACACACTGTATAAGAGCTATCATAACATTGACAATGAATGTCAAAAGAAATGTTATTTTACAGAGTAAGATAGACCTCCTTGTTTCCGTGTCCTCGTTTGTAAGGCGTACCATTCACTGCCAGGGCGATAAATTATATTCACGCTACTCAAGGACTATAGTGATAGTTACTGGTCCAGTATACTAACAATCTAGAACACAGATCCTTAAAATTATAAACGTAAAAGTACGAGTTCGGATCGGTTAAGTACAGTCGCGGAACGAAAAGGTTGGCCAGTTTTCAAATAAATTCATTTTCATCACACTTGCTCGTAAATAGTGTCCTAACATGCTAGAAAAATCGACCGTAAATCCAAAATAATACCCTATCGTGCGTAATAGCTTCTTTTTTAAATATTATTACGTGGACTCAAACTATCACAATACGTCAGGACCCCAACTCTTGTGCCATTCGATATGAACTTTCATTCGAGATGAAATGTCAGTTGCATACAATTTCCTAAAAATCTCGCATATAAACTATTGATCTCGACTGTCACTAGAATCGGACTCCGAACACGTTTGACATTATGTGTGGTAAGTCACAGACAATGATGAAGTCTGCCGAGACATATCCTATAATCTGTGGTCTGCCGCTAATAAGTTAAAAATATGATCTTTTGTCTGATTTTATTTCATTTCCTCGCAATTGTGATGAAAAACATTGTATGTTACACGGGTGGTAAAATAAATACAAACCTCGAGTCATTAAAGCCCTCAGTTTCGGCTTCGGGCTTTTAACAGACTCTCGTTTGTAATTATTTCTTTACCACCCTTAATACACAATGTACTATTAACTATTACGTGTTGCAAGCACATGTTACCTTTTTAAACAGTGTAACAGACGAGAGAAATAATATTGAACCAATAGTGGCTGTTGTTTATACGTGACCATAGCAACACTTGTAACGACCAACAAAGACTTGAGGTCAGTTTGAACCAATAGTGGCTGTTGTTTATACGTGACCATGGTAACCATGTATCTGTGGGCCATGAAGTGAAATGACATTCATTATGACGGAATGTGTCAGACTAGGTCGATAAGCAGATATACTTATACTGAGCAAGCAAAAACAGATCTTAAGGTGGTGAACCTTTTCATACCGCGACTATACACTCACCAGCAAAAAAACCCGCCCACCTGTCTTTTGCTCATATACATTTTTAAAACAAATTGTAACTTCAAAAACACTGAAAGAATTTTGATGTCACTTTTAGTATTTTGTTGCTAATTAACCGAGGTTAAATGGCTAACACATATTCATTTAAAAGGTCGTGGTTCATTCCAAGGGAATCTAAAAGATCGATCGCAAAGCTAAAGAATTGCCAACAACTCAAAAAACTTGTTGATAATTCTGTAACCACATTTTGCACAATTAGGCTAAGATGTTACCAGTGTATTAGTGACAGGTTGCAAGCCCATCGCCTAACAGTACAACAAGCCTTTATTCCCTTAGTCGCCTCTTACGACATCCACGGGAAGACATGGAGTGGCACTATTCTAACCACACGGGAACAAATACTCTCATAATCAAATTAATGTACGAATATTTTGATCGTCGGTCATTTTTAATCTGTGTATTTACCCTTAATCAATTACCCTATGTTAATTGTCTTGCATGTTGTAGTAACATGACGAATGGCCATCAAGTCGTAATGAATCAGTGACCATGTCGGTGACAAGTCAATTAGTTTGGTCATTGCAAAATTGTTGCAAATATTTGGCATGATCATTAATTATGAACATGTTTGATTTAAATATTGCATAAGAACTGTGGCTCTATTCTACGAACTCGGTAAGACCAAATTGCTTTTCATTTGTAATAAAAAAAAAACTGGAAAGCAGGCGAATTTTAAGTACCCGAAACCGACGTGCGTGCATGACTCGATGTATGAATGTGGAAGAAACGAAAGAAATTGGTTAGGATCGTAGCAAATGGAAAGAAGTGGTCTCTGCCTACCAATCTGGGTAACAGGCGTGATTTAATGTATGTATGTTTGTATGTTATTGTATTGTTTTATCTCGGCCGCAAGAAATGTCCCTGTATAAGCCAGTTTTATTGCGAGAAACTGTACCAGGATGACAGAAATCAGAGATAGAATTTAGTTTGAGGCGAACGCTAGGACTGGAGCCAGGCGAAAGAAAAAACTGCTGGTGTCGTATCTGCGTAAAACCATATTGCTTTTAATTTGATATGTTATGTTTTTAACTTGGCCGCCATTATTATCCGTGTAGGTCTGTGCCTGGATTCATAGTATAAGACAGCTTTATTGCGGAAAATGTACCAGGATGACATGAATCAGAGGTAGAATTCGGTTGAGATCACAAATGCTATGACTGGAGCAAGGCGATACAAAACAACATATTGCCTGTGATGTTTTATGGTACAGTAGAACACAACCGATATGGCGTGTCGTGAACGATTCCGATGATTTCTGAAAGCACGATTAAAACCCACGATCAGACTTACCTGTGGGGCAAGACAAGTTGCCATCGTTCACGAACGCTAGCGTTAGGTGATCACTGGCGACAAATGTTGTCATTGAAAAATGTATGGGAATGACGTAAGTCACGTGATATATCACTCGTTACAACTGACACGCTGAAAACTGATTGTCTAGCCTATTTAATTTTGACAGCACCAAGTGACAGGTGATCACCAAAGTGATCGCCTAACGC
Source organism: Acleris laterana (assembly GCA_963966035.1). Lineage (NCBI taxonomy): Eukaryota > Metazoa > Arthropoda > Insecta > Lepidoptera > Tortricidae > Acleris > Acleris laterana. The sequence continues at coordinate 2,249,144 of OZ014467.1, read as the reverse complement.
TAGCGTTCGTGAACGATGGCAACTTGTCTAGCCCCACTGTACTGGTTCCTGTGTAATCTAACTTTATAGCGGAAAAATGTACCAGGATGACAGAAATTAGAGGAAGTTCAGGTTGGAGCTAGGCGAAAGAAAACAGCTGGCCTTGTATTCTACTAGGGTTTTACGTGTTATCGTATTGCCAACGTTTTTATAGCTCTTATTTACTTCACAGTAATAGCGGCCGAAACAATACTATAATACGTCAAAGAGAATATGGGTTTACCGAGTTGAGTTGGCCCTGTATTGCATATAGTTGCAGAGGGTGGATGGGCTGATGTGCGAAATGGTTCTCTGTCGTTTGCCCGAAAGTCATTTGCTATAATTCTATCACTTGCCATAATATTCATTCGCCATAAAGGCATTTTTTCTGAAATCGTGAACTATTCAGAATTATTATAAAACAAACGTAACCTAACCTATTGGGCTCTATACGATGGCATGTAAAAATTACCTGAAAGGTTTACAGTTTCAGAAAAAAATGCCTTTATGGCAAATTAACATTATGGCAAGTGACACAATTATGGATTCAGATTGAGATTCAGATTCAGATTTTATTACTCAATATAACACAGTATAACAGCATTACATGTCAAATTATATGCAGTTACATTGAGATCGTCAGAAATAGAATTAAATTATAATAGTAAAAATAGTAAAAGTCAACACAAAAACAAAGTACATTACAAAATGAAATTCGGGTAAACGAAGTGATGCGGTTCGAAATGTGGTTACAGAATGATCAACAAGTTTTTAGAGTTATTGGTAATTCTGTTGCTCTGTCTACCTCACTCTGGGAATTGCGTTAGTTTATGTATGTATGTATACTATTTATTGCACAAAAAAATAAATGTAACAACATTGTTATTTAAAGTAATGAGTACAACCATCCCATCCCATCCGACGAAGCATTTGGACGCCGGCTGAAAAGCCTTTTATTGGAAAATCCATTATACCCAGTTAAAGAGATTATGGACATTGATTTATAATTTGTTTTGATTTAATATGTATTGTTGTTTTTTATTATTTGTACTTAATGTTTTGACTTATTTTGAGACGATCCTTAACACGCAATCACATGCAATGTATACTGTGACTTACTTACTTTGGAAAATAAATATCATTCATTCATTCATTCATTCAAAGGCGAACTTATCACTAAATGGGATCTCTTTATGGGTTTGTGCATGTGCAGAGGGTGGAAAGTACGCAATTTATCGTCGAGTCCATACATAAATAGTCGAGAGCAATGAAAGCGGGTCACTTTGTATTGAACTTTCATTGAAAGTGACCCGTTTTCATTGATCTTGAGTGTACATGGCCGAGACTCTTCTGAAGTAGATATTTCTTTACTATACCAGGAAATAAAACAAAAATAAAATGTGTATTTGTCACGTATGGAAATGTACGTATTTTACCGCCTGTTTCACAATCGACACGTAAAGCATATTTTGTAGGATAAATTTTGCCCTTCCTCTTTCTTACACGAATATAGACTTGCTTACCAAGGATTTAGATTTACCAAAAGTTATTTAATTTCCGGTAAATTAAATAACTTTTGGTAACTCATCTAACTTAACCTAACCTAACGAAGTATGAGGAGCAAATTGACAGAACGCTTTATCCTACAATGACATGTCAAATAATGAATATAAACGTTTTGTAGAAACCCGGAATCCTGAAAGTTTTATTGTTAAAATAATATTAAGTATTAAGAAGCCGACGCGATATTCGCTTAACTTTTTCCGGGATTTTGCCAACTTTAGGTAAATATCGTACCGAATTTCCGTTCCCTGTAGATAATTGCTGCCAAAGTAGATTCAATCCTCACCTCTTAAAATGTCATGCACGCACGTCGGTTTCGGGTACCTAAGACGTGGCCCTTTTCCAGTATTTCACCGATTTGACTCGAAAAAGTACGCCTAGGGCGGCCCCTTCCGACCCGTCCACTCACTTTCGATCTGTATATCTCTTTCGTCAATCTTCTTTCATCCATCCTTTCCAAATGACCGAACCATCGAAGCATGCCCTTTTCAATCTTAGTCACTACATCTTCTTTTATTCCACATTTCTCTCTGACTGTTTCATTCCTTACTCTATCAATCAGTTTCACACCACACATACTACGCAAAGAGCGCATTTCAACTGCATTTACACGACTTTTAAGCTTGTTCTATATATATATGTTAGTTATCCACGATAAATAAATAAATAAACAGATAAGATACGAGAGGTCAAAGCTAATGCACTATTTACTCGGCATGTGACGCATTAAGTGGATTAAACACTTAAAATTCAAGTGACATTACACCCAACAAGGCTGCGTTGCAACATAGCCAAGGCAAAGCGATCTAAGTTGATTTAGGACTATTACACTTATTTAGAGTATTAAAATACTAGCTGTTGCCCGCGACTGCGTCCGCGCAGAAACATAAAACATAGCTTATGTTCATCAAGGATAATGTAGGATTGTAATGGCGAAAGAATTTTTCAAATCGTACATACATACATACATAAACTCACGCCTTTATTCCCAGATTGGGGTAGGCAGAGCTACAAAATTACCAACAAGTCTAAAAACTTGTTGATAATTCTGTAACCACACTTTGCACACTTAGGCTAAGATGTTTACCAGTGTATTAGTGACAGGTTGCAAGCCTATCGCCTAACAGTACTATACGCCTTTATTCCCTTAGCCGTCTCATATGACATCCACATGGAGTGGCACTATTCTAACCCGGCAACCACACGGGGTTTTTTTTCAAATCGGTTTTGTAGTTTTGGAGCTTATTCAATTCAAACAAACAAACAAACCTTTCCTATTTATAATGTTAGTGTAGATTTACGAGTATTGCTTCGTCATTTTTTTTCAGTCAAGCCTAGGATGTACTAGGATGACATGAATCAGAGGTAGAATTCGGTTGAGGTCACAAAGCTATGACTGGAGCAAGGCGAGACAAAACAATATATTGCCTGTGATGTTTTATGGTACAGTAGAACACAACCGATATGGCGTGTCGTGAATCTTCGTTCGCGCAGACACGACCGATTCCTATATTCAACCTCGAGCAACTATAGCGATAATTACACGTTTCGTGTTCAATAATTCCTAAACGGTCTCCCAAACCTAAAAATTTAAAAAAAATATATAGAAAGAAATTAATAATGATTTGTAAGAGTTATCCTATGATACTTCACTCATGTTAGAATGTAAAATATAACCTTTGCTTTACATGTATGTAGGAGGTACAGTAGGCCAAAAATGTGGTCTACCACCTTACGGTTGAAGTTCATTTGCACATATTGATACTTCAAGTTCGATTTTCCCTTGCAATAATATCCTCGTAAGGTCCACGTCAAATTTCGCTAGTTGAAACAATTATCTTATGTCAGTCAACTAAAGTCAAAAGTCACGTTGACAAAGTCCTTTATGTAGGACTATGGGCCTTACGAGGATATTATGACAGTGACAAGTGTCAACCTTAGCTATAATTAGATCTCACAGGATCTTCTGTCAAAACTGCGAGACCACTTTCTTGTTCCTTCTCTTTTTCCTTTTTCTCCCTTGATCTCCCTTTATCTCTCTCGTAATATTTTTGACATGTTTTCCTGCTAAACTACGCATGATATTTGACATGATATTTTTAGATTTGCCAAAAGTTATTTAATTTACCGGTAACTCATCTAACTTAACCTAACCTGAAGAATACTAAAACTAAGACTAAGTAGTATCATTGTAGTATTAAATATTGTTAAAAAACGACTGACTGCTGAGTTTCTTGCGGCGGTTCTTCTCGGCAGTGGTCTCCTTTTGGGAAGCGCTGGTAGATCCGTGACGTGTAAGAGTGCCCGTGCGGCCTAAGTACTTACTGCATAAATATCTTTTATGTTTTATCTTTATTTTTATACATTTCTCGGCGTAATTTAAATGTACTACTATGACCAATTATAGTTTTGTAGTATCAAGAGTCTGTAAATTAAACCGTGGACAGACGGACCGACGGACATGGCGAAACTATAAGGGTTCCATGTTGACCCCTGAACCCTAAAAATCAAACGGAATTACAGGATGGTTTGTGATATAATTTAGAGCTGAGATAATGTTTTGCAATGTTATCATATTAATAAATTCACCCGTGCAAACCTAAATGGGGGATACTAGTAAGTATACCTTTTTAAAAAACTTAAGTATCCATCTCTTATACAAATGTTTATTTTGTTTTCTATTGTTACAGATCAACACACAGTTAAAAAAGTAATGCACTAGCGGACACAAAACGCAAGCAACAAAGATGGCGCCACAAGAGCGAACTTCATGCTGCGATGACGATTCCCGCCAAAACCATACCATAGACAATCTGTCAAACATAGACCTCGGTTTCGTGAACAAAGGCTACAGATCTGACAGCTCAGATAATGTTGCCAACCCACAAAAAGAAATCAAAGAGAAAAAGGCTACGGACTTTGATGATTTACTGCCATACGTTGGAGAGTTTGGATTGTACCAGAAAATATTGTTTTTATTGATGATTCCTTTCGCGTTTTTCGTGGCATTTGTGTATTTTTCGCAAATCTTTATGACTTTGGTGCCGGAGCAGCATTGGTGCTGGGTGCCTGAATTAGCGAATTTGACGGTGGAAGAGAGGTAAGCATTTTTTTGTCTTATTTCTTTACGACTAAGGTTAGTTTCGGTTTGTTTAAGGATTAGTTGAAAGTCAAAGAAGTATACCAATTAGCCTTTACTTTTTCAGGGTGTCCCTTAGAATCCCTGACAACCGTTTGACCTAACAAATCGTTTGTCCTAATTTTATTTGCCCTAAACTGGTTTTTAAATGAGTCAGGCCACTTTTGATTTATTCCTATTATATCTGCGGTTCGGTTTGGTTAGGGTTGTATTATAACAACACTAAAAAGTTTTAAAATTAAAGCGGAAATGGCTTTACTAAACGTTGCATTAGGACAAATGACGATTAGGGATTCCATAGGGGAACCAAAAAATTACATTATGTTGATGACAATATCCATTAGCATTATAAAATAAAAGACGTACAGTCAGTCATTTGCGAGTGCTATATACAATAGAATTATTTTAATATATTTATTTTTTATAACATATTAACTAACTTAGTTGCACATCAACATCCCGCAAAACTGTTTTCACAGTTTGTCTGTGGCATCCGCGAATCTTAGGGCCGTATTTATAAACTAATCTCAACTCTAATGCTCGTCTCAAGATGCGTCAAAAATGACAGTTCCATGGCTTGACGTTTACATTGACGTATCTTGTGACATACATATTTACTGCATATATACCTAAGGAAAAATACGAGTGTCACTTCTCCATTGGTTTATTGAAAACACAATTCAAGATAAATCAAAGACATTGACATTCTTTAAAAAAACGGCCAGCGTTACGGCCAGCGTTACTTTAACAGCCCCCCCAAAACGTGGGCTTGAGCACTTATGCTACACCTAACACCTCATGCTTAAGACAACCCAGCGGTTTGGTAAACACATCTGCTATCATTGCATCTGTCGGAATGTACCTAGACAATTTTAACATTGAACCTATCACATAACCTTTTAGAAATTTACGTACATATTTACTGCATATATAAGGAAAAATACGAGTGTCACTTCTCCATTCGTTTATTGACAACACAATTTTAAATAAATCAAAGACATTGACAGTCTTTAAAAAACGGCCAGCGTTACTTCAACACTCTCAGCCAAGATGAGTTTATTAATACAGCCCTTAGTCTTAGGCCTGTATTAATAAACTAATCTCAACTCTAATGCTCGTATCGAGATGCGTCAAAAATGACAGTGTTCTATGGTTTGACGTTTACTTTGACGGATCTTGTGACGCGCATCTCAGCCAAGATGAGTTTATTAATACAGCCCTTAGTCTTATTATACAAATCACAGATGTTTAACGTTACATAATTTAAATTGTGAATAATACTAATACTCTAATACTCTTAAATCCATTTTTGTCAGGCCCGTCACAGCCGCAGGTAAGCTGTTGAGGATGTAAGGCAAGCGCTTCTCAATAAGCCTGTCTCCATCGTAATTGCTCACTCTGGGTACAGCATATTTACGTGCGTCTACTGACCTGGTGCCATGTTCTTGACTCAATTGTAATAAGTTAATCTCTTGATTGGCATGTTGATAAACAAAATTGTCGGCTAGACACACGCAATTTCTGCCAGAAATTGCGTGTGTCTAGCCGATAGCCGAACGCTGTTAAGAACTCAAGTTACATTACATTACATTACATTAAATCACGCCTGTTTCCCAGAGGGGTAGGCAGAGACCACTTCTTTCCATTTGCTACGATCTTGACAAACTTCTTTCGCTTCTTCCACATTCATACATCGAGTCATGCACGCACGTCGGTTTCGGGTACTTAAGATTCGGCCCTTTTCCAGTATTTCTCCGATTTGACTCGAAAAAGTACGCTTAGGAATCAACTCAAGTTAACATTGCAAATTTCAAAACACCTTTTATCTTTCTTAATAAACAACTAAAAGAGACTTAATTTGAGTTTTAATACGTTTAAGAATGGTTATGACTCATTTGGAGACATTACTGTTAAGGCGATTAAGCGACTGAATTAAGGTCACCTTGGTTTCGTGACGCAAGCGAGTGTCTTCCGTCTTTCCAATTTTGCTTCCTATTTAGGGCTTTGTTTTTTACAAATGATTGTTATAAGTAATGTACAGTAAACTAAAAAATAATTAAGCAGTTTAGTGACCTTGCAAGGTGTCCATGTGGAGCTAACCTAGTTTAAGACAGCAATACCTGTCTGAAATGTATGATACATAATGTACATACATACATATCTACATTAAATCACGCCTGTTTCCCAGAGGGGTAGGCAGAGACCACTTCTTTCCACCTGCTACGATCCTGACAAATCTCTTTCACTTCTTCCACATTCATACATCAAGTCGTGCACGCACATAATGTGACAACAATAAATAAATGACTAGTGCACTGTCATAATAAACTTCAAACTGAACATAAAATGACAGGTTTGACAGTAACAATGGCAGTCACAATGACAAGGTTCTAAGAATGCTCATATTTTTTTATTGGGTGACTGTACAAGCAATATTTAAAAGTTTATTGTAATCGCGTTCTCGAAAACTTAAATTCTTTTGTTAAATAACGAGTTAAAAATAAAGACCACCAAAATAACGGCGATCCCTTCTTTCAGGGTAGTGATTCTCTCAACAACGACGGTCGGACGGACGAACGAGTGAATGTCCAAGCGGCGAGTTTAACTAGTCCCGTCAGTGCGAACAAAACATATTTTAGCGCGTGCATTTTCAATTTAGCAGCATGGATCGGACGTATAAGGCTGCTTAATTGAAAATGCACGCGCTAAAATATGTTTTGATCGCACTGACGGGACTACTTAAACTCGTCGCTGCGATTTCGCTCGTTCGTCCGACCGTCCGTTGTTTTTGAGAGAATAACACCCTAGTGCTGATATCGGGTGCGTCAAAGTTCATATAAAATTGCAAATTAGATTATTGGAACTCCGAAAATGTATCTCATATAATTTTACAACCTAATGATACTCTTCATAATTTTTTTGAATACTAACGATCGCAACTTATAATCATTTGAACTTATACCGTCAATATTCATGGAACCGTACACTTTTCAAAATTTCTTAAATATCTTACGTGTAGATAAAATTAGGTTAGGTTAGGTAAGATTTATAAAAATCTAAAAAAATGAACAGTTTATTGAAAAAAATAATTATTAGTTGCGATGATTATATGCCTTAAAAAAGTATGAACAAAAAAGTATGAGCAAAATTTTTCGGAGTATTGATGAGTATAGTCACAAATCGGTATTTGAATAAAAATTCGAAAGACCAATTTTATATGAGCCAATATGGACCCGCTGATATCTCTTAGACGGCTGAACCGAATTTCATGAAATAAGCTAAGAAGCATTCCGATTTTCACGGAGATTATCAATAGTATCGTGTGATCCATGCATATCCTAATTTAATCACGAAATGTTGATCCGTATCACAAGGATCATGACCTCATCAGTCATTACACAAATATTTGCCCTTACCGGGATGAACCCGGTACCGCTAGCTTCGTAGGCAGGGTCACTACCAACTAGGCTACCGCGTGTCATCACTCGAACGTTAATTTGGGAGCCATTTCTAGAAAAATATGCTTGAAGTCGTCAATGTCATTAGATATGTCAAGCCTTTTGTAACTTTTAGGAAACTCAACTTTATTGTTGTAAAATGTCAGATTGACTTTGGACCTGAGGTGGGTACCAAAGGGGTTTGGGTAAAAGTGTACAGATGTAGTGAATAATCCTTTCCCATCGTTTTTTATTTATTTATTTATTTATTTATTTAATATAGGAAAACCAACAGCTGATAAATTACACTAAACATAAACTTAGGACACATAAAGCCAATTACAGGTTTTCACAGATAGAAGCAGACTAATAAGTAAGGAATAAAGAAAAACACTTACTAGAAGAATTTGCATTACATGCGAGAAATCAAACAAGTTGTAATTATCAAAGAAAAAGAAAATTTAAATTACCAAAATTTAAATATCAGCACAAAAAAGGAAAGAGTTAATTACAAAATTAATGTAAACTATAGATTTTATGGAATGTTACTTTCAATTAAAATTAATTACAATTACCATTATTTGAAATAGTCACAAGTCAAATTGCGTCTTACACAGGGAATTTTGCTATTGAAAATATCAAAATGCATATTTTTAGACAACTTGTTTAAATTTATACTTGCACGCCTAAGAAAAGTGTTACGTCTATATTTACGCGGACAATAAGGAACAGAAATTGGAGGAGATGCCTTTTGGTCCTGGTAGGGACAGTGAAAGATAGGTTAGAGAGAAGCTCATCGCAGTCAACGTTACCATTAGTAATGTTAAGGATGTAAATGATGTCGGCAATTTCCCGACGTTTGAAAAGTGGAAGGAGGTGATGCGTCCTACACAAGTCAACATAATTAGATGAATCATAAGGGATTCTTAGCTTAAAACACAAATACCTAACGAATTTTCTTTGAATTCTTTCAATTCGGATTTCGGGTTTATTGTCGGATTAGTTCGTATTTATCTAGCTTTCTCAATTTTATTAGCTTCAGTACCCATCCAACTGAGAAAGTAAGATAAATACGAAGTTATCCGACCAATAACGATGGGAAAGTATTATTATTTGTAAAAGTCATACATTTTCAAGGTGAGCGGAAATTAGTAAAAGTGGTAAATTATGATAGAATAATTCAAAATAAACATGTTTTGTTACGTAATGTAATACTCTTAAGTTCATCGGAGCCGAGATATTTAATATTCTTACCTAGGCGTACTTTTAGTACCAAATTTTTTATAAATCTATGTGTATTTCGAGGTCCTCTAAATAACTATGTCAAAATCATCCGCGGGGCTGGTAAAAAATATGACAATATTCTTCAAACAAATTTACCCAATGGCCTTTAATCCCGTGACTTAACATGGCTTGTTTAAGTCCATGTTGAACAATACTATTACATTATACACTTTTTATACGCTTTGATCATAATCTGTTCACGACTGTCCGTTAGAGCTCTGTTAGGGTAGGTCAAGGTCTAATCGGAATTATGACTGACTATGATTGATGCAGAGGCTAGTCGTTATATACCATGTGTTGTGGTTAGTGGGTTTGAAATCCTTTTTTACCCGACTCCCGAAGTATATATATGTATGTGTGTAGAAACTAAACATGTTGACCGATTTTGATCAATCAATCAATCAATCAATCATTTATTTGCTAAGAAACATAATGTTACAGGGTGCTAAGGAACAATTTGACGACGCGCTGGCTTTGAATCCCGGTAAGGTCAGATATTTGTGAGGAGCGCGAGTATTTCGCTCATTGAATACAAAACGGACACATTCCAAAATAATTTGCTCTTTCATTAAAAAATATTTTCCAACCGCTTCTAATTTTAAAATGCAATACTGACTCTTTTCGGATTGTGTCCGTTTTGTATTCAATGAACAATTTGTTCCAGAGTCTGATGTTTTCTTCGTATTTAAGTATGTATTTCTCTATATAAGTATTTCTCTATTATAAGTATTTATATCGTTGTCTAGTACCCATAGTACAAGCCTAGAGCTGAGTTTGGGGCTAGGTCAATTGGTGGGACATTCTCCCCTAATATTTATTTTTGTATTATTAAATTAAGTATAATATAATTAATATTTGGGCAGTGCATTCTTCCCGTGACGAAGTACAGGGCACAGCAATTCATACTAATATTATAAATGCGAAAGTTTGTTGGTTTGTTACTCCCCCCCCCCCCCCCGTAGCCGGTTTAGAATAGTGCCACTCCGTATCTTTCCGTGCCTTTCTTTTGGATGTCGTAAAAGCCGACTAAGGTAATAAAGGCGTGTACGAGTAGTACTGTTAGGCGATGGGCTTGCAACCTGTCACTAATACACTGGTAAACATCTTCGCCTGAGTGTGCAAAATGTGGTTACAGAATTATCAACAAGTTTTTATAGTTGTTGGAAATTCTGCTCTGCCTACCCCACTCTGGGAATAAAGGCGTGAGTATGTATGTATGTATGTATGTTACTCCTTTACGCTGCAACGCCTGGGCGGATTTGGATCAAATGTGAAATGGAGACATTAACTTTTCACTGCTCACTTTTCATTTCGGAAATTTTAAAGGTGTTGAGGGAATAACGATAATCGGACGAAGTCGCGGGCACAGCTTGTGAATAAATAAACTTATTGTCTATGATTGGCCTCTACTGCAAAGTTTTAATTCTGATTTTTTTTATTAATGATGGCAATCATCTTGTATTTCTTAACTAAGTAGAATCAGCAAAAAAAGGGTTTGTCCGAAACTATGTACGTAGGTTGTAAGGTCTGATGTTTCCGTACCGATTGCATAATGATTACTTTTAGTTCCGGGATAAGATGCGTAAACAAGTTTTTTTTTCTCAAACATGCTCGTATTTCGTATTTTCGTTTTGATTCGTATAGATAGCGGGCTGTTTATTTTAAGAAACGTGTTATGATAGCGGATTTATTAACAAAAAAAGTGGGTCTCTTATTTTGGTTGCATCGTAAAAACGGTAAAACACACGTGTCAAATTTGGTAAGATTATATTAAAAGTCCTGAAGATAAACCTCAAATGCTTTTTTTTTAATTGAATTCAAATCGGAATATAGCACCTACTGTGCGACAGGAATGGAATGGTTGTATCGCTTTTCAATTGTAAAACAAAAAAACCAACAACGATTTCAGGACAATACTTTGGTACATTAGAAAACACAATAATAGTAATGAGGGCGCCACTGGACGCTCGGGGCAGTCTTAATATAGATCGAATAAAAACTAGGCTACATTAAAAACAAGGAAGTCCCTGAGCAAAAAATAGCATAATTAATGTAACAAAGTATTCTCGAGCCTTATGCATATATCGATAAAAAATTGCGCCGTATTTCCGGCTTGCATGCGTAATTCGGATAATTTGTGGTTTTTTGTGCATTATTGTTAATTAATTAATTAAGATGGATGACCCGTCACACCTACAAGAAATAAGGTAGTTATGTTAGTTACTGTCGGTCGTTGAATACAAAACGGACACATTCCAAAATGGGTCAGTGTTGCATTTTAAAATTAGAAGGTAAGATTTTCAATGGAAGAGCAAATTATTTTGGAATGTGTCCGTTTCCGTGTTCCGTGTCGAGATTCTAACCCAGGACCGCTAGCTCCGTCACTACCAACTAAGTAGGCTAGGTGTTAATTTGTTTTGCGGTCACAATAACGCAATAAGTCATTTTTTACTTGTGGTTACTCATCTTGTAGTATAATAGGATGTAATACGATGTTATTAGTTGCCACAAAAAGTTGTATGTACATACAAAAACAATCGAAAAAGTATCTTATTATGGAACTAGTATAGTGGGTTTTAGGTTAGCTTTTATGTCATGTTAGACTTTTGTGAAATTGAGTTAGCTGACCGCAGTCGCGTCAAGATTATAGTGTTTAAGAAGTATTTGCAAAAAAGGCATGTGATTTGAAAATGATAACGTCTAAGGAATACTGTTACATAATAATAAAGTCACCGTCAATAGAACTTGCAAAATATGTAAACAAAACCAATCGAACCAATTCACCATGATTACTCGATAATCACGTACTTTTAAAGATCTAGCGAGGTCTTTGTAATGATTTATTTTATACACTAGATCAGTGTTTTTCAAAGTGTGGGTCGCGACCCCCCGGGGGGTCGTGAGACCTGTCCAGGGGGGTCGCGAGGCTCAGCTCCGAGAAAGTCTTGTGACTAGATGGAAACATTTTTTTTGAAGGATGTGCATTTCAATACAACAGCAATCAATCTTACATATTTATTTATTTTATGATTATAAAAATATTTTTTTATTCAATCGAAGTATGAGCTTGTTTCTTTTGAACTAATTTATCAAAACACGGTTCCTGTCGCGACACGCAGACGATTAAATCATTTTCCAAATTTAATATATTCCTCTTCTTTATTTTAGTGTCAACCATTGATGAAAAGGACAGCTCACACAAATAAGAAGTAGCAAAAGGGTATCAAAATACTAAGGGCTTCTTTTGCTAGATGGGGTATTCAATCATCCTTTTCACCCTGAATACCCATTGATACGGATACAAACTCCAGTTTTAGCATTGTTAAATAAGAGTTGGGCTCTAAGATTAATCGTACAAATTGGGTTTTGGGGGGGGGGGCGCGAAGCAATTTTGATGGTCATTAAGGGCCGTGACCCCAAAAAGTTTGAAAAACACTGCACTAGATAATTATTTTCATATTAAGTTTAAGATGAAATAACTACTCATTGTACGTTATTTTCAATAAAAAATACGCTTGGCGAATATTTGAGGTTATGTGTCAAACAGGGGGGTTATTATGACATAGTTATGCAATTCTGTTTACGCTGAGAGAAAAGGACAGAGCTATATAACTGCCATAGCTCTGTCCCTTACACTCACCGTAAAATGAACTGCATAGTTATGTCATAATAACCCCCCAGTACTAATTTGTTTACATCGTTCACAAGTTCTATTGACGGCGACTTTATGTACATAACTACCAATGACAATAACAAGTATATATAGCTGACTGTAATTGACTTTCGATAGACGATGAAATAGTGATGAGAATAATGTTACTAATTAGTTTATTAAAAAGGTTGAATGTATATTCTTCATCATCAACGTATTATTATGCTGGGTGTGACAGAGACGAAAACCTCTCTTATCAATCAAATCTATCAAAACATAACTACATTTTCATGTCGATTATATTTAGAAATAAAAAAAGTATAGGTATGACAGGCTTCAGTCAGTGTCATGGTATTTTTTCAGAGAGACCATTTATTAAATGTGTAATTTTATTGTTGTTGTTATAATTATTTTTAATTTTTGTATTCTTTGGTATTTATGTTTGACGATCTCAATGTAATTTCGTATTTTTTGACATGCAATGCAACTAATATTGTAATATTACATTGATGAATAAATAAACTAAACTAACTAAACATGAAACTACAATGATTAAGTGTATAAATAAATAATATCAACAACCTTCAAAAGTACGCGAATTTAATAAGAACAAAATCAACAAAATCAAATGAAACTTAAGCTATTTAATAGTGTGTTAATACTTCTTTAGTTCCTGTTCACGCTTGCCATCACATCGTGACGGTACATAATATATTTCTCAGTAACTTATAATTGTTATAATAAGGCAAAAACTATGACAGGCGTGATTTGAAGAATCGAGATGTTATCGAACCACTGTGGTTGGGTTTTTCGGAAATTGCGTGCGATGTTCTTAATCCATCCGGGTCACTACCGCCATCTTATCCTTTGACCTTTTCACTTCTCATGCCCTGGTGTGTATCTCCAGTCATCAACGCCCCAAAAGCCCGTTTCCGTCTGTGAGAGGAGGAACATTCCCTGCCGACCTTTGTTCCGCCTGTGGAGACACTTCCACCGGGTCATTCATTACCGTGGCGCACGTGGAAGTCGCTCAACAGACTGCGCGCTCATATATATATTTATTAGGACGTATAAGCAGGAAATAGGAGAGTTCCGCAAGGATCTTTACTGGGCCCTCTACTATATTCATCTGATATCTGTGCACTGCAAATGCCATCCTTACGCTGACGATTTACAAGTCTACATATCGTTTAAGCCATCTGAAACATTGGGATACTTAACGAAGATGTAGTGCGCGTTAAGCGTGTTTTTTACACGACGCCGGTTCGGAAGTCCGGATCTATTGGAAGGCTGGCCGCGGTGGCAAGCCAAGCATGGCGTCTGCGGTGCCGTAAAAGCAAAGAAGGAGGCAACTGCTATGTAGTCGTCGAAGCATTCTACACTCTATCTGTAACGGTATTAAATTCAAAATGCGTATGCTATTACTCTGCAGTTAGGTCTTTCTTTGGTTTATCGGCTACAGCTCAAGGGCTTTGACTTTGGCGTCTTTATCTTGGTAATCATTGTTACGTCAGCTGATGCGGTGTTAGAAATAGAATAGAAATAAATATACATTTTGGGTTAAAAGTGTAGAAATTGACAATTTGTGGCAAATAAGGAGCTACTCATGATGCCAAGCGGCGCGACGGCCTGAAAAAAAACTATAAATGTTGTGGGTGAATTGGCACTTTTTTAAAAGGTGTTCCGAGACAGAGACACGCAGTCGTACAGTCGACGTCAAAAGTGCAACCGTACATTGGTTACGAGTACAGGCAGCAGCAGAAGTAGCTATACGCAACCGAAGATAAAGATATACTATTTTGTAATAAATTAAAAAAATTTACCCGTGTGGTTGCCGGGTTAGAATAGTGCCACTCCATATCTTCCCGTGGATGTCGTAAGAGGCGGCTAAGGGAATAAAGGCGTATAGTACTGTTAGGCGATGGGCTTACAACCTGTCACTAATACACTGGTAAACATCTTAGCCTAAGTGTGCAAAATGTGGTTACAGAATTATCAACAAGTTTTTATAGTTGTTGGAAATTCTGTAGCTCTGCCTACCCCACTCTGGGAATAAAGGCGTGAGTTTATGTAAGTTATGTATGTGTACAATAATACTGAGCTGCCTGCTAAAATTAGAATTAGTTTTTCATGTATTAAGTATATTGCTGTGCCCTAACGGGGTTTATGCTGGACCATTGTACAATAACAGTTAAGAACTTGTAAAACACATAGAATTCAAATAAATAAATTATGAATTATAAAGAGGTTAAAATGTTTTTTTTATGGCAAGGTGAAGGCACGCGAGCACTCAGGCCACCTGATGGTAAGTGGGACCTGAGACCCATAGACATTTGAAATCACAAGACTGCAATCCGAAGACTTCAAATGCGTTGCCATTGCCAACCCTGAGGACTAAGATGGAATGCCTATATGCCTATAGAGCATAGGCTAGTAATTTCACCGGCTGTCTTATCGCCACACCGGAACACAACAATGCGAACACTGCTGCTTGGCGAGTTAATGGATAAGATGGTGGTAGCGATCCGGACGGACCCTGCACAAGGTCGTACCACCGCTAAAAATAAAGATCTGCACTCGACTCTATTATCAAGAGAATACGTCGTGTCTAGATCATTTTGAGCATATTGTTCTGTTTAGCTACTTTTGATGCTGACTGTACTAACACTTCGTTGTTATCATGAACGTTAAATTTTCATATTTTTTTTTTATAAATAACCAAGCAAATATTTAAACAAATATTTAATAACCGATACGGAATAAAATCGAAGAACAATTTCCAGTTGGCAATATTATTCTTATTGTGCAATTTATATCAATGTATATATACGAATTAAATGGTAATATTAGGTATTGGTATTTCGAGATTACACCGATTACGGTTTTTAACAGGAAAACACGATTTAAAATCTAAGAAAAAACTTGACGATTGTTAACTGCATTCTTCAGTATCTATGTTTAAAAATAACTATACACTTAGCGCCACGTTTAACGTAAATTTATACGTACAGTGATATTGAAAATGAGTAAAGCTTGCGCCATCTATCGTCAAATAGCGAGAACTAGCTGATTTTGTTAATATCTCGAAGATTTTCCTATAAAGCAGCGTCCATTCGAGTGGTGAGGACTTTGATCGAGTTAAATTACCTACAGTATAAAATAGCATAAAAAAGGGCGCCTGTCGTATCGCATAACGTTTTTTGTCCTAAAAATGTTTGGCCGAGAATGTTTGGCATACTGTTGAATGGCATACTACTCGTTTGTCCTAATAATTTTTGCGCATACTCATTTAACGTCCTAAAGCAAGTTTGTCCTAATATTGATAACTCTAAAGTCTAATTACCTAAAGCATAATATTCCTAACATGAATTTCCTAATAATTATTTTGCCTATTATTAAACTGGCTACAATTACAACACCTAAACTAAACTATGGTAGGTAGGCGTGAAGTCAGAATCATTACGTATTCTACCTTCAGGCAGGTCAGATTTAGGTTTGGTTAGGTACGACGACGAGCGAAGCGAGGAGGAGTGTTAGGTAGAACTGTGACCCTAACGAGCGAGAGATTTTAGCACATTAAATATTAGGAATATTACAATTATGCACAACAATCATTTGACAGTTGAATCTTAGCCACATCAAACGATAGGAGAAATAATATTTAGGACAAACAATAATAGGAGCAACAATTTCGGACAATCAAAAATATGCGGAACAAAGTGTATGACACACGTTATTAGGACAAAAGACGTTATGCGACACAACGATAGGACTAATAATTGTATGCCATTCGATATAGACCCCATAAAAAAAAATAGTAAACATGCTAGGTATACCGTAAACCGGGTTGAGTAGGCATTAAGGCGTGAATAGGTACACAACCTATAATGAAGCATATGCGCTACTAATTACAAGACTGGGGTGTTATTCTCTAAAAAACAACGGACGGTCGGACGAACGAGCGAAATCGCAGCGGCGAGTTTAAGTAGTCCCGTTAGAGCGAACAAAACACATTTTCGCGCGTACATTTTCAATTAAGCTGCCTTATACGTACGATTCATCGGCAGAAACCATGCTGCCGAATTGAAAATTCACGCGCTAAAATAATGTTTATTCGTACTAACGGGACTACTTAAACTCGCCGCTTGGATATCACTCGTTCGTCCGTCCAACCGTTCGTAGGTAGTTGAGAGAATCACTCCCCTGAAATTATTTCCAATAAATGTAACGTTATTGTTCATTCAATACTTATTCTTATTTGTAACAGGTTATGACTTATCTTAGGTTGTCTCCCCACTCACCCCTTAATCCCTACTCACCTCGTTTTACGTTAATACTAATAATAATATTGCTGTGTTTTATTATGCTATTTTACACTGTAATTTAGCTCTTTGGTTCAATTATAAAATTATTTTCATGTCATGACTTTCTTGACAGTCTATATACACCATCTGATGTGATGTGGACACGCCCTTTTACATAAAGATAAACCAACAAACATTGTTTTTTATAGATCAAATCAAACTTCATTAAAAAAAGATTGTGCTCTACTTTAACCAAACGTGTAGATAAATGCGGTAAATTATAAAAACTCGTAAGTATTCAATGAAACAAAGAAAAAAACATAAATTCATGATCGACGTGAATTATAAACCGGTTAAGAGCGAAGCGTTATGAGAAAATGGTTCCGTATTTTTTACCATTATTTAGGAAACTTCTCATTTGTCAGTGACGTCACAATTACAGAGGATTACGGGCCAGCATAGTGTAAAGGGCATACTCGGTTGGGGTGTTATTCTCTCAAAAACAACGGACGGGCGGACGAACGAGCGAAATCGCAGCGGCAAGTTTAAGTAGTCCCGTCAGAGCGAACAAAACACATTTTAGCGCGTGCATTTTCAATTAAGCAGCCTTATACGTTCGATCCGTCGGCAGAAACCATGCTGCTAAATTGAAAATGCACGCGCTAAAATATGTTTTGTTCGCACTGACGGGACTACTTAAACTCGCAGCTTGGACATTCACTCGTTCGTCCGCCCGACCGTCGTTGTTCAGAGAATCACTACCCAGCTGGCTAGTATATTTTAAAGTATTAATTGCAGCCGATGTTCTAAGGATCTCCAATCTTTAAATACCAGAAATGCGTGCATCGATTAAATTATCGATTCAGTATAAACTGATCAATATTTATGTTTTAATAAAAGACGCAATAACTGACGTCATTCAACTTTTTTTATATCAATTTCTTACTTTATATTTAACTCGCTTCGTTAGTATATTTGTCATTCCGATGTAAATATAGCCAATCTATTTTGAATCCCTTAGGAAATAACTTTCATTTGACCTCTAAAAGATGTAGAAATTGCGTTATAGGTACCATTATTTTTTATAGTATTAGTTATTTTAAGAAAAAATATGTTAAACATTAGAGGACAAGCATGCAAGTCGTGTAAATGCAGTTGAAATGCGCTCTTTGCGTAGTAATATGTGTGGTGTGAAACTGATTGATAGAGTAAAGAATGAAAAAATCAGAGAGAAATGTGGAATAAAATATTGAAATTGTGACTAAGATTGAAAAGGGCATGCTTCGATGGATTGGCGAAAGAGGTAGATCGAAAGTGAGTGGAAGGGCTTTTGTGTAACACCCGTACATAATCCAGAACTTATCATTACATAAAAACCTTCCTCTTGAATCACTATCTATTGATGAAAACCGCGTTGTTTAAAAGATTTAAGCGTATTAGGGGCAGACAGCGAAGCGACTTTGTTTTATACTAGGTAAAGATTATAAAATAGAATAGTGCCACTTCCCGTGGATGTCGTAAGAGACGGCTAAGGTAATAAAGGCGTATAAATAGTACTGTTAGGCGATGGGCTTGCAACCTGTCACTAATACACTGGTAAACATCTTAGCCTAAGTGTGCAAAATGTGGTTACAGAATTATCAACAAGTTTTTAGAGTTGTTGGTAATTCTGTAGCTCTGCCTACCCCACTCTGGGAATAAAGGCGTGAGATTATGTATGTATGTATGTGTGTAAAGATTTTAAAACGTGACATAATTTTTTAGATGCTAACTAAATCTAGTTGCTATATTGAAGAGATAGTAGTCAGTTAGATTTAGCCAGCCGGCCTCAACAAAGGTCGTGCAAAAGGTTGCCTCCGAGGCCGTGTCTAATCGGCTGGCTAATTCACGGAATACACGGAAATGAACACGCTCAGCACGGATTGTGGCTAAAATAATAACTGGTTGTTTCCTGTGGTTTCTGTATTAAGACTGCGCCGAGCGTACGCCGGATGTACAGGTGCGCCCTCATTACTATTATTGTGTTTTCTAGTAAACTAGAGTATTTTCTTGAAATTGGTTGGTAGGTTTTTGTACTACAAATGAAAACACAACTTATAGGGTATATCACATAGTTTGATAACAATTCACCTTTGAGTTATCAACTTAACGGAAAAAAGTGGCCGCCATTTCCCGTTAAGCTGACTACTCAAAGGGTAATTGTTATTGAAGTTTGTTACGTATCCCATAAATTGTGTTTTTACTTGCGCTACAAAAACGTATCGTCTGATTGCAAGGAAGTTCTTTAGTTAATTAGAAAACACAATAATAGTAATGAGGGCGCCACTGGACGCTCGACGTTTGCTCGGTGCAGTCTTAACTTATTTGTCTACTAGCGACCCGCCCTCGCTTCGCTTCGGTTTATATGAGTTTTTTGTAACACCCGTACATAAATCATCACTCTATCTATTAAAAAAAACCGCATCAAAATCCGTTGCGTAGTTTTAAATATCTAAGCATACATAGGGACAGACAGCGGGAAGCGACTTTGTTTTATACTATGTAGTGATTGCAGTTATTGTCTTTTGTTGACGACGGGCTTTGCCTAGTTAGTAGTGAATATACGAAGCTAGTGGTTCTGGGATCGATTACCGGTATAGGCAAATATTTGTATGATGAGTACACAGACCACTTACCCTATAGACTCCGCTTCGGAACAGTTTGTCTAGTATCTCATCAAGCCAAAATGGCGGGGCGCGGGGGGCGGAAAGTGCACCGTGATTGGCTAGTTCAAAGTCAACGAATAATCAAGTGTGCGCGTCGTGGTGCGCGCCAATAGAACCATGGCAACCAATTAGTGTTCTGTGAGCATAAGCATGGCTTACGGGGGCGCCTTTGTATGCGGAGTCTATAGAGTAAGTGGTCTGTGGATGAGCACGAGTACTTGTTTCTGAGCCTTGGGTGTTTTTTTTATGTACTTAAGTATATATTTTCTAGTATTTATATCGTTGTCTAGTACCCAGAGTACAAGGTTAGAGCTTAGTTTGGGACTAGGTCAATTGGTGTGACATTGTCCATTGTTTTTTTTTACTTGAATTTTAGTGTCCAGGGTCCGTCCGGATTGCTACCACCATCTTATCCATTAACCTACCGCCAAACAGCAGTGTTCGCATTGTTGTGTTCCGGTTTGGGGATAAAACAGCCGGTGAAATGACTAGCATAGAGGCATTCCATCTTAGTCCTCAGGGTTGGCAACGTATTTGCAGTCTTAGGATTGAATGCGAAGGTCTATGGGTCACAGTTTCCACTTACCATCAGGTGGCCTGTGTGCTCGTATGGCTTCTCTATGCCACAAAAAAAATGAAAGTGTTTGATATTTTTGACATGAAATTAAAATTGCCAATATACCGGTGCTGCTTAAAAAAAAGGACGCATGTGCAATTTAATAGTTAAAGCAAATTTAACCCTTACGTTAAGAAATACGCGGTTCTTTGAGACATACGCCCTTTTTTCTAAGGAGGGCAGAATGCGTTCCACCTCCTTAGTCTCGATGCTGCAGAGGTCAATAACCATATCGTCACAAGGCGTTCGGGTTTTTACCGGTTTTTTTACCCCTTGATAAAAAAGAGGGGTGTTATAACCTTAAGTTCAAAGTGTATACAATAGACATTGAACTTTTTGCGTTGCAGAATCGCTATTTCGTGTTTCCCCATTAATGACGGGACTTCACTACATAGTATAAAACAAAGTCGCTTCCCGCTGTCTGTCTGTCCCTATGTATGCTTAGATCTTTAAAACTACGCAACGGATTTTGATGCGGTTTTTTTAATAGATAGAGTGATTCAAGAGGAAGGTTTTTATGTATAATAAATTCTGTTTTACGTACGGGTGTTACAGAAAACTCACATAAACCAAAGCGAAGCGAGGGCGGGTCGCTAGTCCATACTAATATTATAAATGAGAAAGTGTGTCCGTCTGTCTGTCGATTACCTCTTCACGCTTTAACCGTTGAACCGATTTATATGAAATTTGGTGCAAAGATAGTTTGAATCCTGGGAAAGGACATACGATAGTTTTTTTCCCAAAATTCATCCCCTAAGGGGGTGAAATAGAGGGTGAAAATTTGTATGGAGCTACGATATAAACGAGTTCCGCGCGGACGGAGCCGCGGGCAGAAGCTAGTATTGTATATATCTCATCTGGTATCTTTATCGAACTAGGTGAAGTGTCGTGAGCTCGCATATCATAATCTAAATATATAATTATGATCCCATCAAAAGATACATGTGAAAATGCAAGCCAAGTTCAATGTTAAGAAT
Source organism: Acleris laterana (assembly GCA_963966035.1). Taxonomy (NCBI): domain Eukaryota; kingdom Metazoa; phylum Arthropoda; class Insecta; order Lepidoptera; family Tortricidae; genus Acleris; species Acleris laterana. The sequence continues at coordinate 2,227,449 of OZ014467.1, read as the reverse complement.
ATGCAATGCGTGTTTATCGACTTCACTGACAAAAAAAATTAGATCTAGATGGGTGCCAAGTTCCGTAGATAATCCAGATATTTATTTATTAAGAACAAACCTACAACATTCTAAAATAAATTAAAAACACAATTTCTTATTTTTTCTGCTACAACAATATTTGCTATTAAGTATAACTTCTTATATTTCAACACCCAAATTATTTACACAAAGCAAATAACTTAGGATAAACTGAAGCTCAAAATCTGACTTGGCTAGTTTTTTATCAGCAAGTCAATTATTGCGAAGAGTAAAATATGACCATACAATATAAAAATACAGTAACTTGCGTATAACAAATATGAAAACTAGCCAAGTCAGATTTTAAGCTTCAGTTTATCCTAAGTTATTTGCTTTGTGTAAATAATTTGGGTGTTGAAATATAAGAAGTTATACTTAATAGCAAATATTGTTGTAGCAGAAAAAATAAGAAATTGTGTTTTTAATTTATTTTAGAATGTTGTACTTAGGTTTGTTCTTAATAAATAAATATCAGGATTATCTACGGAACTTGGCACCCATCTAGATCTCATTTTTTTTGTCAGTGAAGTCGATAAACACGCATTGCATATTCTTAACATTGAACTTGGCTTGCATTTTCACACGTATGTTTTTGATGGGATATCATTTATTTTTGTCAAATAAGTTGGCATGCGTTTCAATAAACAAACATTAAATAATATTCATAAAATGTCCCGTTTCCTGCGTTTAAAATGAGAGCGAAACTATGTTTGTATGGAGACCCCAGCTTCCCGCGGACTCTTTTAAACGATACGAGGGTCATGCCAAAAGAAATTAGATACTCCATGCTCATTTGTTTGATACTGGCCAGTTATACACCATAGTGAAGGCTGATTATATAGCTATAAATTTAAAAATGGAATACTCCGGAAATCTGCGTAATTATTTTTTAAATATTTTTTTTCTGATTGAATCTGACGGGAATTTGCGGTTACAATGGAACTTAGTCGACGAGATTTTCGTATTATGATTTACTATGACTTTAAAAAAGGTTTAAAGCCCCAAGAATGTTTTGAACTTTTAACCACGACTTTTGGTGAGTCTGCTTGTTCTCGTGCAACTGTTTTTAACTGGTTTGCTGAATTCAAAAGAGGGCGGGAGAGCTTTGAAGATGAGGCGAAGTCGGGGCGACCGCCAACCGCAGTTATTCAAGAAAATGTGCAAGCCGTGGAAAAAAATATCCGTGAGAACCGACGAATTACATACGTAGAGCTTGAACGAGATCTAGGCATTGGGTCAGCAGCACTGCAAACCATAATTCATGGACAACTGTCCCTCCATAAGCGTTGTTCGAGATGGGTGCCGCATAAACTCAACGATTTGCAGAAAGAACGCCGCGTGGATTGGTGTAAATTTATGATAAATAAATTTGACGCTGGTGAGAAGAAAACTGTGTATGATATACTGACAGGTGACGAAACATGGCTGTATAACTACGATCCTGAAACAAAGCGGCAGTCAACGGTATGGTGCTTCGAAGATGAACCGACTCCAACAAAATGTCGCCGAGCACGAAGCACACAGAAACAAATGGTTGCCTCATTTTTCTGCAAGACAGGGCATATTGCGACTGTGGTGCTAGAGGATCAAAGAACTGTCAACTCAGAATGGTATGTGACAGTTTGTGCTCCACAAGTGTTGTCAGCTTGGTGTGACAAGCGGCCAAAGTCAGGAACCCAGCACCTGCTCTGGCACCACGACAACGCCGCCCCGCACACTTCTGCCCGAACACTCGACTATTTTAGTTCGAAAAATATCACTATACTCCCTCACCCACCATATTCTCCTGACCTGGCACCCTGTGACTTTTACCTGTTTCCGAAAATTAAAGAAAAATTAAAAGGAAGGCGATTTGAAACCAAAGAAGATGCCCTGGCTGCCTATAATTATGAAGTTTCTGAGGTACCCAAAGAAGAATGGTCATTGACATTTTCCAAGTGGTTTAGCCGAATGAAAAAGTGTATACGTGCTCACGGTGAATACTTCGAGAAAATAGATAGCAATAATAAAGAATAAACTTTGTAGTTTTTGAATATCTAATTTCTTTTGGCATGACCCTCGTATACCTTACCTACATTTTATTCAAATAAAAGAAGTTGTGCAAGACCGCTATCTCATAATTTGGTACTTTTTAGTAGTGTTTTGCTTTGCTTAGTGCTTTTGCACTCGTATATTGTTGAGCAACCATAATTATTTATTATTTGAAGTAAGTATAGGTAGGTAAGTATTCTAGCAAGTCATTTAAAAATGAAAGCAAATTTACATTTGTATGGAGAACCCAGTTTCCTGTGGACTCTTAAACCACACATATTCTATTCGAATAAAAGAAGATGTGCATGACCTCTCTGTCATAAATAGCTTCCTACTAATAATACTTAAAAAACATATATTGCTGAGCAACCATATTAATAAATTCAAGTAATCGATAAATCGAATCGCAGCCCATGAAATACTAATAATTACTGAGTCGTTCCGGTGAATCTGCGATCTTCATTCATCATCATCAGTTTTACTTCACCAAATAGTGCTTTTCAAAAGCATATATGCACGAGTTAATATACGTATGCTATATATTTACTCGTATATATATACAAAATACCCAAATCGATATAGCTATACCCAAATTATTTGAAGAGTTCCCTCAATTTCTCCAGGACCCCATCATCAGATTCTGACCTGGTGACATTGGGACCAATCAGACAGTGTGCCCTTTCAAACAAAAAAAGAATTTTCCAAATCGGTTAATAAATGACGGAGTTCTGAGGTAACTAGCATAAATAATAAAATAAAATAATAATAATAATAAAACTTATAAAATCACTGTTTTCAGATGTTTTTATTTGTATACGCATAATTACCCATCTGTATGCCAAATTTCAACCTTCTAGGTCACCTGGAAGTGGGTTAGGTTTTTGATGATTAGTCAGTCAGTCAGTCAGTCAGTGGTAAAAATGCCGATTTTTAGACGTTTATATCTCAATAACCGTTTCACTTTTATTTATGAAATTTAGGGTTCTAGTTGATCTAAAGGGTTTTAATACATATACCAAATTTCATGTTTTTATGTTAAGTCGATTTGGAGTTATTGAGGGGTCAAAAGTGGCTCCAAACGGTTCGTGTAAATAACACACGGCTGCGCTCGCCAGTTCCTTTTTCTTGAACTTGTCTGGACACGCTGCCGCGTGTCTAGATAAATGGAGAAACTGACTGACTGACTGACATATCAACGCACAGCCTAAACGGCTAAACGTAGGCACTTGAAATTTGGAAGGGACGTAGCTTAGGTACCGTGGAGGTGCACTAAGAAAGGAATTCCCGAAATTCCCACGGGAACGGGAATTAGCGGGAAAATTATTAACTCAAAAAAAATGTTTTGGCCAACGGAGTGGACACGGGAACAGCTAGTATTATATAAGAACATAAGAAAATGACGACGCGCTGGCCTAGTGGGTAGTGACCCTGCCTACGAAGCTAGCGGTCCTGGGTTCGAATCCCGGTAAGGGCAGATATTTGTGTGATGAGCGCGAATATTTTTGTTCCTGAGTCATGGATGTTTTCTATATATTTAAGTATATATTTCTCTATATAAGTATTTATATCGTTGTCTAGTACCCATAGTACAAGCCTAGAGCTTAGTTTGGGACTAGGTCAATTGGTGTGAGATTGTCCCCTTATACAAGGTGTTACAAAAATACCCGTAAAGCCGAAAGGGGGTTAAATGGTACCTTATAATAAGTCCATTTACAATATTTGAGAACCGTACTATCACCGCATGACTTACCGGCAAAAAAAATAAAACCATTATTGCTTTCATTGATGTGAAAACCCTATTTCAGTAAAATTAAAGAGTAAACTACGCAGATTGTTTATGTACATTTTTACCTAATTCGTGAAACGATTAAGAGACATACTAACAAAATGTACAGAATTCGATTAGATAGATATTACAAGTCGAGTTTTGGAAGATTTTAAAAGACCTAAACTACTTACGAAGAAACCTAAACTAGCACTTACTTTTTCGTAAAGAACGTCAAAATTACAAGAACGGCTCAAAGTGAGCTCTGCCTTGTTCAATGCACAACCTCGCTCGTCGGGATATGGTTTTAAACCCATTTAAGTTGAAAAATTATTAAATTGGTAGGTAGGCCTCTCTGTTAAAATAATCTATGCTAACTCCGGTTCCCTGACATGACAGCTTACTAGGGTTGACAATATTTTAGGCTTTGATAATTTATTAGATTTTTTACGGGGTATTTTGTAACACGTTGTATATAATTTTTTTTTAATCATAAAAATCAACACATTTAGTTTTTAAAGCGCCATAAAGGAACAAACATACATACATATACATACATACATTACTCTCCTTTGCGTAGCGCAGTTGGGTAAAAAATATCAATTTATAAAAGCTATGGAACTCCAAGCCAGCCTACGGAACCCCGTCAATTACCAACATGCAAAATGACTTCCGTGCACTTCCGGTCAAATTAGTCGCTCTATTAGACACAGCCTTCGGCAAACTGCCGTGAATACCCAAGAAGGGTGCTAACTACATAGTTAGCAAAAGCATTTTCAATTTAATATGGTTACTAATAGAGTTTAGAATGCTTTGAGTACTATAGTGCAGTTAGCCTTTTTTTGGTTGCAGCGGCAATGACCTTTCATTATGTATTGTTATAAACATTTATTAACTAACACACATTCTTTTCTTTGACATATTTTTTATAAGAAATTGACCTCGATTATAAAATAGTAGCTGGTTTCGTCGATCGCGTAAAATTTGTTTTTTGCTTTTTTTTATGGTCGATTCACAGGAGCTGGCTCGAATGGATCGAATGATTGAACGAAAGTATACAAGTGTGTAAAATAATTACAGGTTTCCGGTTTAAAATTCAAACATCGTTTCAAAGGACGGCACTAACAGTGATACAGATGTAGTGCAAAATGATTTTCCTTCGGGAAAACTCGGATCTCAATCGGAATACGATGGCACCCGAACTGTCAATCAATGATTGTATTAAATGAGTGACGTTTTCATGTCCATTAAAATGGAACTTTATTGTTTAGTGTAATGACAGCATTTGTCACTTTGACACTAAACAATAAAGTTCCATTTTAATGGACATGAAAACGTCACTCATTTAATATAATCATTGATTGACAGTTCGGGTGCCATCGCATTCCGATTGAGATCCGAGTTTTCCCGAAGGAAAATCATTTTGCACTACATCTGTAGGTGACATTACTTTTGTTCATTCCACTCGTGCCAGCTTTAGTGAATCTACCTCTACCTCAAAAGGAAACGGAACCCTATGATCACTTTGTTAGGTATCCGTCCGTCCGTCCGCCTGACTGTCCGTCAGGCTTGAGAATGCAAATATTGTCACAGAACCATCAGGTGAGCTGTGTTCTAAAAAAAAGTGGGATCCACGATTCATATATATTTTACATTCTCAACAATACAATCTAAACACTGCAATCCTCGCCAACCCTGAGGACTAAGATGGAATGCTTCTATGCTAGTAATGTCACCGGTTGTCTTATCCCCACACCGGAACACAATACGAACACTGCTTGGTGGTAGGTCAAAGGATAAGATGGCGGTATCTAGTCCCTAAAAAAATATCCGTTGTTCCGGACTATAAACTCTTTATCTAATTTCACGTTTATTAGTTTAGGCGTTGAGCCGTGAGAAGGCAACAAGAGAACTACTTCCTTATTTCTAATATTAGAATGGAAGTATGGGTTGATATAAACTTAATTGATAAGGAATCCATACTAATATTATAAATGCGAAAATATGTCTGTCTATTTGTTACCGCTGAAGCGATTTAGGTGAAATTTGCTGCAAAGATAATTTGAATCCTGGGAAAGGACATAGGATAGTTTTTTTCCCGAAATTCATCCCCTAAGGGGGTGAAGTAGAAGGTGAACATTTGTATGGAGCTACGATGTAAACTAGTAAATATTAACTAATTTCTACGCGTGGTTGCCGGGTTAGAGTAGTGCCGCTCCATGTCCTCCCGTGGATGTCGTAAGAGGTGACTAAGGGAATAGAGGCTTGTAGTGCTGTTAGGCGATGGGCTTGCAACCTGTCACTAATACACTGGTAAACATCTTAGCCTGTTTGTACAAAATGTGGTTCAATTAACAACAAGTTTTGTAAAATGTAAATGCGAACTACCCATGCGACAATAAAAAGATATAGAATGATCATTTTTTTATTCGACTTAAGGAAATCAGAGTTAATTTGACTCTACACATGCTTACAATCTGTGTTTATAATTGAAATATCTAACCTACCGATTTTCTGATAATTTTCTGCAATTGAGATAATAATATACGCACTTGGGTCTACATTGTCTGGCATAATTATTTTTACGTAACACCTGGCCATAATGTGAGTTTTATCGCACGCTGCGCGCACGGTAAAACTCGCATTGTGGCCAGGTGAAGACGTAAAATTGTGTACTCATCACGGGCAGTAAAAAAGAAAGCCCTCTATCGCATATTTACAACCCTCGCCTACGGCTCGGGTCTCAAATACCTGCGATTTCGGGCTTTCTTTCTTTTACAGCCCTTGTTAAGTAATGTACTATTAGTTATAAGTCATAGTCATCGCAAATCATAACAAAACTGATTCGCATAATCGAATAAATCAAACCTAACCTATCATAGCTTTATCCACACGTTAGATATTCAAGAAATTCCGTAAAGTTAACGGTTACAGCTATAGCAAAAAATATGACTCAATAAGTATTGTTCTAGGTGATAGACTTGCAATTGCAACCTGTCACTAATACGCTGGTAAACATCCTGTTTGCGCATAACAACAAGTTTTTAGAGTTGTTAGTAATTCTGTAGCTCTGCCTACCCCACTCTGGGAATAAAGGCGTGTAGGTATGATGATGACGACTCTCAATAATATTCCCTATTATACATACATACATACATACATACATACATACATACATACCGTCACGCCTTCATCCCAGAGTGGGGTAGGCAGAGCTACAGAATTACCAACAACATTAACAGCCAGTTATACAATACAATACAATACAAAACACTTTATTGTACACCAAACAAAATATTACAGAGAAACAGCACAATTAAAAACAACACAGGTAAACAACAGGCGGTCTTATCGCTGATTAGCGATCTCTTCCAGACAACCTTACTAGGGATAAGGTGTCGAATTAAAATATTTTACGAGGTACAGACTTCACGCGAGCAATAACAAGAAACTATGTAAGTTATTAAACATGAGTATTAAAAAAAAATAAAAAAAAATAGAAAAAGTGATAAATATACGCTCACTATTCTTAAATAGATAAGAAAAAAAATACATAAACAAATAAATACAATTTATATATGACTTACATAAATAAACTGATAAATATATATAAATACATAAATGAATATTATTGGTATCTAAACAAAGACAACGACCGAAAAAAGGGGAAAAAACTGACACTTTATTTCCTTAAATCAACGCCATTTTTTTTCATAACGACCTAGGTGCAATTCAAATTACAATAACGGTTGTATTTACAAATAATTACATCCTGCTTAGTAAAATCGTGTCGGTTTGTCGTGAAACTACCGTCAGAGGGATCCCGGACGTGCCTTGGCGGCTCTAGTGGACCTTGGCTCGCTTTTTACGTGCGGATTATTGATTTTGGAGCAATTACTGATGTCGATCGCTTATCTGTCAAGCGCGAGCTGACAGTTTAAAAACTTGTCAAATGTGACGCGGACTTAAGTGTTTTTTTTCTTGGAACAGAATGATGTAACCTTCTTTTATAAATGGGTGAAGAGGCCGCTCAACTACGCATGATAATTTTATTTTAGACTAGGTGCCGCCAGCGGCTTCGCCGGATTTTTCAATTTTTATTATCCTGACTATAGAGAACCTACTACCTAGGCGTACTTTTTCGAGTCAAATCGGTGAAATACTGGAAAAGGGCCGAATCTTAAGTACCCGAAACCGACGTGCGTGCATGACTCGATGTATGAATGTGGAAGAAGCGAAATTTGTCAAGATCGTAGCAAGTGGAAAGAAGTGGTCTCTGCCTACCCCTCTGGGAAACAGGCGTGATTTAATGTATGTATGTGACTATAACGAACATAATAAAAAAGAAATCAGCCGAATCGGTTCAGCCGTTCTCGAGTTGTCCTCTTGTTTTATACAGGGTGGGGTCTGTAACTAAAGCAAAAAATTAAAACGTAGATTCTACTCCTCAAACTAGACAACTTTTGTTTAGCAACTTTTTAAAATCATAAAGTTTTTAGATTGTTCTTTTTTCAAACAAAGTAATTAGTATTTTCAATGTACTTAAAACTCCGTCTAATTGACATCGCCTGTCAGTCTAGTCACTCTACAGACATAATCAATTTCATAGTACCTACATTGCGTGTTCGAATTAACTTTAAAATGTAATAAAATTCAAACCGCAAGTTTTTTTTCAAAGTCGTCAAACAAACGTTGCGTAGTTTGAGGAGAAGAATGTACATTTTTAATTTTTGCTCCAGTTACAGGCCCCACCGTGTATAATGTTAGCTTTCTTTGGAGGCAGTCCATTATTTTTTCTTTTATTATTTTTGCTATTATATTAACATAACTATTTGTTACGCAGATCAAGCGATGCATAAATAATAACAATAAAAAACGTATCTACGTCTACATCTACACTATCTACACTAATATTATAAAGAGGAAAGATTTGATTTTTTGTTTGTTTGTTTGAATTCGAAACTACTCGACCGTTTTGAAAACATATTTCACCATTACAATCCTACATTATCCCTGATGAAAATATGCTGCTTTGTTTTCCTGCGCGGACGCAGTCGCGGGCAACAGCTAGTTCTTAATAATATGAACTTAACATATATATACTACATATACATTATCTTTCTCTTTCAGACGAGCCCTCGCCATCCCCCCCAAATCGGACGGCCCGTTCTCCCACGACCGATGCCACATGTACTCGACGAACTGGACGGTTGCGCTGGCGCAGGGCCGGACGACGCCCGACGACGAGTGGCCCATAGTGCCCTGCGTGCGCTGGGAGTACAACAGAAGCGACGTGCCATACGAGACCGTGGCTACTCAGGTAAACTACTAAGAAGTTCGTGTATGTGACGATAGATGGCGCTACTATATAAAATGTGGAATCATTATAAAAGCGTTTTAGATAGTTAACAGCGCCACCTATCGGCGCAATCGAGTACTAGAGTGGCGTGTGTTGGAGTCATATCCCGCATAAGACCGCTGCCAGTCGGGTAAGACCATCATTACTTACTTCTAATTCATTTTTAGTGCAATAAAGAGTCTACATACATACATACCATCATTATCATCAAAGTGGCCTTCAACCTGTTAATGGACAAAATACCGGTGACCCTTCATGCCTTCATGGAACGCTGATATTGTCATGACCATATTTTGCCATGCGTCTCGATTCTGAGCGAGCCCTCACCAGCCATCAATACTGACGTTCCTTTTACCTTCTGGCTTGTATAAAATAACAAACTGTGAGGACCTATCATAGAAGTAAATGGAAATTCAAAAAATTCAAAATTCAAAATATTTATTCAGTAAATAGGCCACATGAGGGCTCTTTTACACGTCGGTAATATAGGGTGAGTCTACCAGCGCTTCGGACTAGACCATCATTGCGGAGAAGAAGCGCCGCAACAAACTCCAGCAGAAGGTCATTTTTTCAATCATAAAAATATAATAGTACTGTAAGTAACATGTATTGGACGAAATGGACGCTTGCGCTGGCGCAGGGCCGGACGAGGCCCGACGACGAGTGGCCCTGGGAGTACAACAGAAGCGACTTGCCATACGAGACCGTGGCTACTCAGGTAAACTACTAAGAAGTTCGTGTATGTGACGATAGATGGCGCTACAAACTAAAGAGACGATGGCTTCGATCGATATCTGTCAGAAACCTTTCTATTTACCCGATGGCTCGTTAAAGGCATCAAAACAATGTAGTCCTAACCCTTTGTAATTGTTTGCCCACAGCTGGACTGGGTGTGTGAGAAGGACAACCTAGCGGCGACATCTCAGGCCATCTTCTTCTGCGGAGCCATCGTAGGAGGCCTGCTGTTCGGATGGATCGCTGACAAATACGGGAGAATACCGGCTTTAGTTGGTAAGTAATACTTTTTTAACAGACAAAAATGCATGGTCTAATTCCGAAACATAGTCAATAATAATTTGATCAATTGCAAAAGCTTTATCTTGTCTAGGGGACACCGTTGATGTAGGAAAACATATCGAAACTTTTATGTGGTCATCTTGCACCGTGTTATAAGTTATAAACAAATATGAGTAGGTGGGTTTTAGTTCTTTTATTTCTCCTTTTTCTTCCTTTACGTGAGAGATCTCACGTAAGATTTTTGGCATGTTTTCCTGCTGATCTACGCATGTTATTTGATATTATATTGAATTTAATATTTATTGCTTTATATAATGCTAGATTAAGTAGTTCCATTGTATAATATGTTTAAAAACTGCTGAGTTTCTTGCGGCGTTTCTTCTCAGCAGTGTCTCCTCTTGGGAAGCGCTGGTAGATTCTTGACGTGTAAAAGTGCCCACGGCCTACTTACTGAATAAATGTCTTTTATCTTTTATCTTTTATCTTCTTCCAGGAACGAACCTGATAGGCTTCGCAGCCGGCTTCGGGACAGCCTTCAGCCACAGCTTCTGGACCTTCTCCGTTTGCCGGTTCCTGGTGGGACTGGCTTTCGACAACTGCTTCACAATGATGTATATCTTGGGTAAGATGATAAGATAATCGGTATTTTATCAGCGTAAATAAAATAAAAAAAGACATTGAAAAAAAATATTGTTTTTCGCGTTTATAATAGCTAGTTAAAAATTAAACTACCCATGTTTCTCGGTTCTTCTTTGTTTAACTCAAATTTGTCGTTAATAATTTATTAAAGAAATAGTCATTAATAAGACCGTATATGTATCCACAGTTAGGAATACTGATGTCGTGATCTTAGCATAAAATAAAATAAAAAAAGTTACTTTAAACAGAAGCCGAACTGACTGTCATGTCATGTCACTTGTCAACCTAATCTGTGTGTCAACCATTCGTTGCCGCTCGTTCACGAATTTGTTATTTTGCGTTTACTTTCATTTTAAGACTGCGCCGAGCGTACGCTAGATGTACAGTGGCGCCCTCGTTACTATTATTGTGTTTTCTAATTAACTAAAGTATGTTCTTGAAATTGATCGGTAGGTTTTTGTACTACAAATGAAAACACAACTTATAGGGTATATCACATAGTTTAATAACAATTCACCTTCGAGTTATCAACTTAACGGAAAAAAGTGGCCACCTTTTCCCGTTAAGCTGACTACTCAAAGGGTAATTGTTATTACAGTTTGTTACGAATCCCATAAATTGTGTTTATAAATTGCAATACAAAAATGTATCGTCTGATTGCAAGAAAATTCTTTAGTTCATTAGAAAACACAATAACCCCTCTGTCGCCGCTGGACGCTCGACGTTTGCTCGGTGCTGTCTTAAATAGCGTATATCAAAACAATAGTATTACTACAATCAAAAGCGTCGTTAGAATCAAGTAATCCGTGACACAGATAAAAAATGAACATGACAGTTGTATACGTTTTTCAATTCCTATGGTAATAAATGGACTAAGGGCACTATAAGTGTATGCCTAACATTCACAATCCAACTTTCTTTACTGTTTTCCCCAAATATAAAAAAAACAACTGTATACAAAAATCAGGGACCGGCCCGCTATCCCATTCAAGGGGTTTCGAAAGAGTTTTTATAAGGATTTATTTAGAAAAGCCGTATCGCTTAAAAGCCGTTCGATTTGCTTTTTAAAGTGCTATTTATAAGGGTTACCCTTACCAAATCCGTTCCGTATACATCTTGCTCGATTTTGCTTTTGTAGCGCTATATTTTTTATTTAACTTAAAAAAGGGTTACCCTTATAAAAAGCCGTTTTATTGGCTTTTTGAGCACTATTTTTAAGGGTTACCCTTATATTTGGTTATGCAATAAGAGGGATATCAATTTACTGCTGCTCTTTAGGTTTCCCTTATGTGATGGCTAGTTTAACAAACAACTAAGTCGTATATTTGTTCCAAAGGGGTTATTCTTTTAGTGGGTTGTACTTCGAGAGGTTTTTTAAAGGCTTTTATCGGGGAACGGGTGGTCGGGTCCCTGAAAAAAAACCAAAAATATTTTTACTGTAATCAGCCGTGTAAAATCTACAAACGGTATTTTATTTTACTACCTTAGCGCATATGAATTGTTGTCAATTAGTCCCGTGAGGTTGCCGGGTTAGAATAGTGCCGCTCCATGTCTTCCCGTGGATGTCGTAAGAGGCGACTAAGGGAATAAAGGCGTGTAGTACTGTTAGGCGATGGGCTTGCAACCTGTCACTAATACACTGGTAAACATCTTAGCCTAATTGTGCAAAATGTGGTTACAGAATTTTCAACAAGTTTTTAGAGTTGTAGTTGTATCTCTGCCTACCCCACTCTGGGAAATAAAGGCGTGAGATATTTCGATTAAGATAGGTTACAGAGTTAAGTAATTTTACCAAATCACAAAACAGAAGACCTATTTATTATTATTTTATTTACATCTCCGATGACAAGCCGAAGAGTTATTATATCACGTATTTAAATCCATTAAACATAATTTATACCAAGGCTGAGCCCTGCGTGATTCCGTCAAAGGTTATAATACTTATAATATACATTCTGCTGTCTTAAGCTAAAATGCAGTAACTAAGACAAACCGTCTATAGTAATATCAACCTTATCATTAACAACATAGAATTGAATCTGGTTTGGTGATTGAATTTAAGATACTGCTTATTGGTTTAGGGTAGCATTAAAAACTGTTAGAATAAGACTGCCATACAAAAATATAGAAAAATAAGTTTTTACATTATTTGAACTCTTTGCGAAAACATATAATACCGTAAAACGGGGTGAGTAGGGACACAATCTAAAATGAAGCATACGTTACTCATCATAAGATTGAAATTATTCCAATAGACTTAAGGTGGAACCCATTATACCATATCATGCTATGACCGTGCTATGAACGTGTCAGACAAAAAAATATTCTTTGTATTGAAAAGTATGAGACTATGCCCACTAGACCGTTCTGTCACCGACTAACATTTTAATACTAAGGAATAATACGTTCATAGCACGGCCATAGCATGATATGGTGTAATGGGTTTCCACCTTTAACGTTATTGTCCATTTAATCATTGTTCTTATTTGTAACAAGTTATGACTTATTTTAGGTCGTGTCCCTATTCACCCGTTAATCCAAACTGGCCCCATTTTACGGTACTTACTTAAAGAAATATTAGGGTACATTCTCACACAAAAATTGACCAAGTTCTAAACTAAGCTATGTTTGTGTCATAATATTATTGCAAGGGAAAATGGAACTTGTTGTATCATGACGTGCAAATGAACTTCAACCGTAGGGAGGTAGACCATATTTTGGCTGACTAGACATACTTATACAGGGTGTCCCAAAAATCAACGTCAAATGGCCTAGGGGTTATAGAGCAGCTTACAAGCTATCGATTAAACCACTATTATGTTCAGCGATTTTCACTAGCTTTGGAGATGAAAGTCAAGTTTCCTTGTACGTCACGAAAAATCCTTCATTACATAAATACACATACATAAACTCACGCCTTTATTCCCAGAGTGGGGTAGGCAGAGCTACAGAATTACCAACAACTATAATAACTTGTTGATAATTCTGTAACCACATTTTGCACACTTAGGCGAAGATATTTACCAGTGTATTAGTGACAGGTTGCAAGCCCATCGCCTAACAGTACTACACGCCTTTATTACCTTAGTCGGCTTTTACGACATCCACGGAAAGATACGGAGTGGCACTATTCTAATCCGGCAACCACACCCTTCCTTCCTCCTTCATTTCATGTTTTATTTTACAAGTTTTTCAGTGGTATCTTACATCATTAGAATCATTACGAATCAGCGAAGATTTTTAAACTTGTTTTCCCGTTTCTGTTTTAATCAACTGTCTTAGTAATTACTAATAAGATTTGTATGGAAACCCTTTCTAACCACGTTAAGTGACCGACTTATTTTAGATCACGAGCGAGAAAATCTTTGAATTAGATGAAACTAACCGACGTGGTTATCGTCTGAGTTATTGCGATAGCGTGTAACCAACAAATTTACTCTCGAGCAAAATAAACCTTAACGTCTTAGAAAAAAGGTGCAGTTTGCTCCTAATTAAAAATGTTACATATGCGGTTTTGCAGTTTTACCGACGTTATACCTATTGAAATAGATGCCATTAAGTTATTGTAACGTTTGTTTATATAACTGCTTCGGCCTTCTCCATGCCATAAAAAAAACGGCCAAGTACAAGTCGGACTCCCGCACGAAGGGTTCCGTACCATTATCTATACAACATTAGCAATAAGCGGCAAAAACATACAAACATACACATACATAAACTCACGCCTTTATTCCCAGAGTGGGGTAGGCAGAATTACCAACCAACAACTCTAAAAACGTGTTGATAATTCTGTAACCACATTTTGCACTCTTAGGCTAAGATAGGCGGCAAAAACACGTTCGATTTTTTTGTATAAATTAATAAGTATCAGGGGACTATATCACGCCAATTGAAGTAGTCCCAAACTAAGCTCTAGGCTTGTACTATGGGTACTAGACAACGATATAAATACTTATATAGAGAAATATATACTTAAATACATAGAAAACATCCATGACCAAGGAACAAATATTCGCGCTTATCACACAAATATCTGCCCTTACCGGGATTTGAACCGAGGACCTCTAGCGTAGCTAGGCAAAAAAACACACAGACACACGTTTGTTGTATTTATTTTATTCCGTTTTTAGTATTCGTTGTCATAGCAACAACAGAAATATATATGTGAATATTTCAACTGTCTAGCTATCACGGTTCATGAGATAAAGCCTGGTGACAGACAGACGGACAGATGGAGTCTTAGTAATAGGGTCCCGTTTTTATCCTTTGGGTACGGAACCCGTAAAAGGGGCGTATGTCTCATAGAACCGCGAATGTATTAGTGACCTTCTTAAGCATTACTCCCATATTGTCCAATTCCCTCTCCCAAAATGTCAAGTTCTCAGAATGTCAAATTCCCAGCAAGTACAACTCCCAAAACGTCAAATTCTTTGAATGTCAGACTCCCAATATGTCAAGTTCTCAGAATGTCAATTTCCCAGCAAGTACAATTCCCAAAACGTCAAATTCTCAGAATGACAATTTCCCAATATGTCAAGTTCTCAGACTGTCAATTTCCCAGCAATACAATTCCCAAAACGTCAAATTCTCAGAATGTCAATATCCCAGCAAGTAAATTTCCCAAAACGTCAAATTCTCAGAAATTATATTTAAGTCCCCATTTGATAAATCTAACCAGATAGCGTGTCTATTTAAGTGGGTTGGATGGTTTTCAGAATAAAAGTAACAACCGAAGTGGTCAGTAAAATGCCCTTAATCGCTTCATCTCAAACATTTATCTCCACTAAATGTGAGAATTTGTCATATATAGGAATTGGACAATGTCGGCATTGGTCAATTTGGGAATCGGACAATGTGGGAATTGGACGATGTGGGAATTGGTCATATATAGGAATTGGACGATGTGGGAATTGGTCATATAAGAAATTGGTCAATTTGGGAATCGGACAATGTGGGAATTGGACGATGTGGGAATTGGTCATATAAGAAATTGGTCAATTTGGGAATTTGTCATAGAGGGATTGGACAATGTGGGAATTGGACAATGTAAGAATTGGTCGATTTGGGAACTGGACGACCTGTCAAACACGCCTTCTTAAGATGCAGGGTTAAATTGACTTTAACTATCAAATTGCGCGAGCCTCCTTTTTATTTACTGCTTTGTATTTCTTTTTAGTTCTGGAATACGTGGGTCCAAAATGGCGGACGTTCGTCGCCAACATGTCTATAGCTCTCTTCTTCACTCTCGCTGCGTCTCTACTGCCATGGATCGCGCTCTGGGCGGATGACTGGAGACTATTTGCGATGGGGACAAGTCTGCCTTTCATCATGGCTGCTGCCACGCCTTGGGTGGTCCCCGAGAGCGCTAGGTAACAATCAATTAATCAAACAATTTAACAATTTTTATAAAATAGGTACATAAAAATACATAAAAACCGTCCTCTGGAATCACTCTACCTATTGATGAAAACCGCATTAAAATCCATTGATTAATTTAAAAGATCTAAGCGTACAGGTGGCGGAAGCGACTTTGTTTTGTAAGAATACGATGTTAAGACTACGCCGAGCGTACGCCGGGTGTACAGTGGCGCCCTGCTACTACTATTATTGTGTTTTCTAATAAACTAAAGTATTTTCTTGAAATTGGTATGTAAATATACCCTATAAGTTGTGTTTTCATTTGTAGTACGAAAACAACACATATCACATAGTTTAATAACAATTCACCTTCGAGTTATCAACTTAACTTAAGGCTGACTACTCAAAGGGTAATTAAAGTTTTGTTGTAATTAAAAAATTGATATTAAAGTTTGTTACGTTCCCATAAATTGTGTTTTTACTTGCGCTACAAAAACGTGTCGTCTGATTGCAAGAAAATTCTTTAGTTAGTTAGAAAACACAAAAACAGTAATGAGGGCGCCACTGGACTCTCGAAGTTTGCTCGGCGCAGGCAGTCTTAACCAAAGTAAACCATTCATTCATTCATACCTCCGGAATTAATATTTACGTGTTATTCTAGGTGGTTGGTGTCCCAAGGGAAGATCGAGAAAGCTTTGACGATCATGAAGAAGTTCGAGAGGATCAACAAAACCAAAATACCTGAGAAGGTCCTAAGCGACTTTACGGTGAGTTTGAACCATTCCACGAGAACATTACGAATAATCACACAAATTTTGAAAGAGTTATTAGTTGCATCGGGAACACTTTAAAATACTGAATTATTTTTCTCCACATATTCATTTGTAGGAATTTTATTTTTTCCTAAAGCTAGGTTACGCTGGAGCTTAGATTAAATACATAATTTAATTGTTAGACGTAGAGGTCGATTCACAAAAGTTGGCACGAATGGATTGAATGAGTGAATGAAAGTATACTAGTGTGTAAAAATAGTGACAGATTTTCGGTTTGAAATTCGAACGTCGGTTCAAAGGACGACACTCACACAATGATAGGTGACATTACTTTCGTTCAATCCATTCGGGCCAACTCTTGTGAATCGACCTGTGGGTTAGGTTAGGTTTGATTTATAAGCGATAGCAAAAAGTTAAACAAGTACCAATTTCACCAAACGATGTTAACCACTTAACAGACGATTAGAGCGTTGACAGCTGTCAAAATGTATGAACTAAACATTGATAAAATCTAACATCGTTTGATGAAACTGGTACTTACTTAGTCTTCTAAAAATACAAATTTTAGTGTAGGATAGTTTTAAGTACTTAAGTAATACAATTTTTGCATGCTGAACACAGCAAAGTGTGCGATCTGCTACAATTGAAACGACATGTTAATATACCACATTTACAGCAAATAAATAAATTTCATTTCATTTATCAAAAAATTATGAAAATTCGGAATTTTGATCAATTTGGTATTATGTAGTGTTCCCAATTGCACCATATGGGAACCACCATCCGGATACTAACTAAGCTGCAGAGCATGACCAAATATGGGGGGTACCCGACCTTTTGCAAGATACCCTTAATTCTTCCAGATTTACTGAACTATTATTAATTTATTTCCAGGAGTCATCCCTAAAAACGATCAAAGAGAACGAGTCCGAGAACCGCACCTACTCCGTCCTGGACCTGTTCAGAACTCCTCGTCTCCGGCGCAACGCGATCCTGCTCATCATCATCTGGATGGCCATATCCCTGGTGTTCGATGGTCACGTGAGAAACGTGGGGTCTTTGGGTTTGGATGTCTTCGTGACGTTCACTGTGGCGTCAGCTACTGAGCTGCCTGCTGATACCTTCCTTACTGCTGTGTTGGATAGGTGAGTAGCTGTTGGAAAGTTAGTGACAGCTAGGTGGATACGTCAGGAGCGTGGGGCCCTTAGGTCTCTTTACTGTAGCATCAGCTACTGAGCATCGTGCGTTAGGACAAACAATTTTATGCGTTTCGAAGGGATTTACCTTTTGTTACTTACCCATTAGTGACAGTTAATTATAATTAATATGCATTGCCTTAGGATGTCCAGGTAATTAAAAAATAGCCAAAAAAGAGAGATTTGCTATTACATACGAGTAACATGAAGAATAAAAAAGGGATAAATAAATAAATATCAGGTGACAATGTCACACCAATTGACCTAGTCCCAAAACTAAGCACAAGGCTTGTATTATGGGTACTAGACAACGATATATATAGAAATATATAACTTACTTAAATATGTAGAAAACATCCATGACTCAGGATCAAATATTCGCGCTCATCACACTAATATCTGCCCTTACCAGGATTTGAACCCAGGACCGCTAGCTTGGTAGGAAGATATTAGTTATATCAACATCAAGTTTATTTCAAATTGCAATTTTACTTAGTTTATTTCTCTAACGTCTAACGTCTCAGAAAATTACAACCTTTTTAGAAGCAACCAGTTTTTTGTGTCTGTATTTGGTCTTCTTGACAAGTTACCTTTGTTGGCAGATGGGGCAGAAGATGGCTGGCATGTGGATCCATGGTCATCAGTGGCATCTTCAGTTTATTGGCCACCGCTGCACCTGTCGGTAAGTATCGTGGAAATGATCAAACAGTTGTCTGACTATCATTATTGGAAAACACTTCTTCCTTTCTTCACTTGCTTTTGTTTTGGCGTTTGAATTGTGAAAAATTATACCAAAAGCATTGCTCCGCTATGTGATCAATGAAATCTATGAACTGTCAGTTACAGGAGTATATATAATAGTGATTCAAAAAACCGACCTACATCAAATTGTGAGATTTTTAAAACGCTGTGTTTGAAAATTAATTATTTTGATCTTCTTCATCTTTTAATGCTTGCTTTTTATTTAATTATTCACCTCCTGATACGACACGACATTGGCCTTCTATCTTATTTGGCTAAAGTAAGTATGTTCAAACAATAACTCGTTGCTTAAATACAAAAGCGACACAAACCAAAATGTGTTTGCGTTGCATTTAAAATCAGAATGCCACCTATTTACTTTAAGTTTTAAATGAAACTATATTTGCTTTTGATTTGTGGCTCTTTTTTTAAACAGCGAACTGTCGTGCCGTATATAAATTAAGAAATCAAATATATTCCTTTTATTTTAAATGGTGTTTATTTCTTTAGGGCATACAACTTGATGATGATGGTGATGATGGTGATGATGATGATGATAATGATGATAATGATAATGATGATGATGATGATAATGATGATGATGATGATGAGTGGGGACGCCCGGCCGGATCAGGCGGGCCGTCGATCGGTCTCCCTGTCATTCCGCCCAGTTCCCTTGGTTGAGCCTAAAGTTACTAATCCGGTGACGCTCCCATCCAGCATGGATCCCATCTTCACGTTTTCCCGTGGGTTTACGCTTTTGACTGCTACGTTAGATAACACTTTCCCCCGAATACGCGGTATCTCAGTGACGAGTATATGACACACTCGGCTAGGACATGCTGGCTTGTTTCCTCCTTGCGACAATGTGGGCAGAGGGGATTTTGTCTGATACCTATTACCGTAAAGTTTTTAAACCAATCGCGTCACTGGTAGATCACGTGACTTTTCGTATCATTTAAAAAACTAATAGAAACGCTAGTTAACGTGCATCTTGGCAAGGACCTCTGTTAGTATATTAAGATTGTACTTAACAATATTCAGAAGATACTTTGTTCTGTTTTTGTTTACCCTACCAATCATGAGCTTAGGGCCGTATTAATAAACTAATCTCAACTCTAATGCTCGTCTCGAGATGTGTCAAAAATGACAGTGTTCTATGGTTTGACGTTTACTTTGACGTATCTTGTGACGTGCATCTCAGCCAAGATGAGTTTATTAATACGGGCCTTAGACTGTCACCGTTGTGTTTCTCCACGCCTCAACAGTTCTATATCTTCAACAGGAGGTCCATCTGCGTCACTGGCCATCCTTGGTCGGTTTGCCGTCAACATCTCCTACAACATAGGGCTCCAGTACGCGGCGGAACTGCTCCCAACTGTGGTCCGGGCTCAGGGAGTAGCCCTCATACACATCATGGGCTATGTGGCGAGCATTGTCGCGCCATTTGTTGTCTATCTTGTAAGTACCTTGTCACGTTGATCGCTGTGACAATTCATGTATGGCACTGTAAAAATGACATAAAATAGATAAGGTGCTAAAGTGTACACATATATATTTTTTTTTTAATATAAGGGGACAATCTCACACCAATTGACCTAGTCCCAAACTAAGCTCTAGGCTTGTACTATGGGTACTAGACAACGATATAAATACTTATATAGAGAAATATATAAATAATAAAATAAATAAATAAATATCAGGGGACTATGTCACACCAATTGACCTAGTCCCAAACTAAGCTCTAGGCTTGTACTATGGGTACTAGACAACGATATAAATACTTATATAGAGAAATATATACTTAAATACATTAGAAAACATCCATGACTCAGGAACAAATATTCGCGCTCATCACACAAATATCTATATCTGCCCTTACCGGGATTCGAACCCAGGACCGCTAGCTTCGTAGGCAGTGTCACTACCCACTAGGCCAGCGCGTCGTCATATATGTACAAACTGTACTGATTGCAAAGGCGAATTTCTGCGATGAGCGTGAGTATTCGTCCCTGAGTCTTAGGTGTTTTCTATGTATTTAAGTACGTATTTAAATAAGTAAGTTTATCGTTGTCTTGTACCATAGTACAAGCCTAGAACTTAGTTTGGGACTAGGTCAATTGATGTGACATTGTCCCAAATGTATTTTTTAGGTTTGTAACAGCTTCAAAATCCTACACTGAGCGTAGTCTGATATGCTCCGTCCCGGTTTTTTTTCTTTATTAAATATTCCTAGAAGCCTAAAACTCCTGACCGTCTTTCCCAGGCTACAGTATCCCAGGAGCTGCCCCTCCTCATCCTAGGAGTTCTGGGCATCGTGGGCGGCCTCCTGTGCCTCTTCCTCCCGGAAACCATGGACACGGAGATGCCTCAGACCCTGCAGGACGGAGAGGACTTCGGGAAGGACCAGAAGTTCTGGGATAACCCTTGCACAAGCAAGTAAGTACAGCCAGGACTTAGCAAGAAATCGAATATGACCGACCGTCTTGGAGATCCATAAAGCTACCTTAGGCTGATATGATGTTGTTGATTTGAAATACCTATCAAAACAAAATAAGTACAAATTGCATTTACTGTTTTATAAACAGCTTTACTCACGTTAAAGGTTTTTATTTACACTAAAACCTACTTTTGCAACAAAGTGTTGGAGGCCATCAACACTGACACAAAAAGAGCCACCAAGGGAACTAAACAATGCGGAAACTGCTATTTGGCGGCAGATTATGGAACTCTTCTAAGCTACTGACCTGGCTTTAGCCGTTGAGAAAAACCTTGATCTCCAAGCAATAAGTGCAAATAAGACGCCATGTCGGCTTTTAAAAGGGTAAAGGCAGGTACGGTCACGAGCGTTAATTTGGGACCCATTTCAAGAAAAATATGCTTGAAGTCGTCAATGTCATTAGAGATGTCAAGAGATGTCAAGTCCTTTATAAGTTTTAGGAAACTCAAAGTCAGAGAGAAATGTGGAATAAAAGAAGATGTAGTGACTAAGATTGAAAAGGGCATGCTTCGATGTTTCGGTCATTTGGAAAGGATGGATGAAAGAAGATTGACGAAAGAGATATACAGATCGAAAGTGAGTGGACGGGTCGGAAGGGGCCGCCCTAGGCGTACTTTTTCGAGTCAAATCGGAGAAATACTGGAAAAGGGCCGAATCTTAAGTAGCCGAAACCGACGTGCATGCATGACTCGATGGGGTCCATATTGGCTCACATAAAATTCTTATTCCTATTTTTTGTTTTACTACCGATTTGTATTCATAATAATCACTCTTCATATTTTTTTTCCTCATACTTTTTTGTTCATACTTTTTAAGTCATAATTATCGCAACTCATAATGCATGTTTTTAAGAAACTGTTACTTTTTAAGGATTTTTATAAATCTAACCTAACCTAACCTAACCTTTTCTACACGTAAGATAATTAAGAAATTTTGAAAAGTGTACTGTTCCATGAATATTGGCGTTATGAATTCAGATTATTATGAGTTCTGATCTTTAGTCTTACAAACAATTATGAAGAGTATGAAGAGTGATCATTATGATGTAAATTGGTATAAGAATCATTTTCGGACTACCGATAATAGGACTTAAAAAGTTATGTGAGTAGATACGCACCCGACTCGATGTATGAATGTGGAAGAAGCGAAAGAAATTTGTCAAGATCGTAGCAAGTGGAAAGAAGTGGTCTCTGCCTACCCCTGCTCTGGGAAACAGGCGTGATTTAATGTATGTATGTATGTAGGAAACTCAACCTTATTGTTGTAGAATGTCAGGTTGACTTTGGAGCTAATGTGGGTACCAAATTGAATCTCGTGACTGTACTCAAGCGAGCTGTTACTGTTATTGTTGCACGGAAAACCACGATATGTACGCGGCTCGCAAGCCTGTTCTTTACTTGAAGCTTGTTACTGCAATTGCTACTGATACAGTTCGCTGGTGAATACCCGCTTTAGGTGGTGGTAGCATTGTGGATTAACCCCTCGCAGAAGCCTATCACCACACAATCCCAATTTCTTTTAAAGTATTACTAGAATAGAATAGAAGATTGATTGACAGAATTTGACACAATACATATTACACAAAAACAAAACAAAATATACAGTACTAGCTGCCCGCCAGCGGCTTCGCCCCGCTGCTTTCCCGTTCCCGTTGGAATTTCCTATTTTTTCTTACATATAAACCTTATCCTGACAATAACGAACACAACAAAAAAGAAACCAGACAAATCGGTTAAGCCGTTTCATTCATTTTTATATATCGCTGCATAAATGCTAAAGCGCCCCAAAACAAAAACAGACATCATTTGATTTAAAACTTAAAGTATATAACATTCCGAATTTAAATGCAACACAAACACATTTTTATTGTGGCCCTTTAGTATTTAAGCAACGAATATAGAAACTTAACAAAGTTACAAGTATCAAATAGAGTCAAATTGGGTAGCATGATGACGAGGCGTGGCGGACCACGACCCACGACGCTGGTTTTCGGAAACGTTATTTGAGAAACCAGTGTACCTACATAAAATAATGACACAAAATTCCAAATTAACATAAAAAAAAAGAACAAAACAAAACCTATTAACGAAAAAGCGTCTATTAATACCATGTCTTTTTTTTCCAGAAAACCATCGTCAGAAGAAGAAGAAAGTCCTGGACGCTACATCAAGCGGCACTCCATAACCCAGCCCCAGGAGTTCGTCAGAGCCCTACCCTCCATAGGATCCAGGGCTTCCATGAGAGCATCCATCAGGGTCTCCATGCGAGGATCCAAGCTACGAGAGAGACAAGATAATGGAGTCTGAGTTTGGATTAACCAATAGGAGTGGAGCAAAAACAAAATGGCGGTGGCATGGACCAATGAGAGCCAATTGACGTTGACCGGTTTATTTGAAACCTTCTTACACACTTCGATTTTGGGAAGGACTTTGAACTTTGAATCTTTGATTGGAAGATGAAGTTCTGATATGATTTTGTGTCGTATTTCGATCACTATAAACATTCCCCGCGTATTGGGAAATACCTAGAAAAAATGGAGTCTGGTATTTTTACGTTTTTACTAGGGTTTCCTAGTTTTATTTTATCGACAATTTTAAGATGCCTATATTTTTGGTTCTGCATTTATTTTGCAAGCATTATATAATTATCGAAAACATACAAATAATCGAATGTGGGACCATACGTTGTAAAAATAAGGAGTTATTGAATTGCAATGATATAGAAATACTAAAAGTATTTCATTTTGTTGTTGGCCCAATGATTATTATAATTTGCCAGTAAACGAAGTACAAAATGTACAAAATAAATTAAAATGTGAACAGTAATACAAAAAAACTCAATTAGATTAGTCAAACTTTATTTTCAGCAAGATGTCTTCGGTCTTTATGTATTCCTGGTAGGTAAGGTACTCTGGGTGTCGAAGGGATCTCCGAATTATGCCCTCGCTTTGGTTTGTGTGAATTTTCTGTAACTCGTACATAATCCAGAATTTACTTTACATAAACCTATGAATCACTATCTATCGATGAAAACCGCATTCAAATCCGTTAGGTACGAAGTTTAAAAGATCTAAGCGTACATACAGATGGACAGACGGCGTGAAGTGACTTTGTTTTATACTATGTAAAAGTCAATGTAATGTGTCGCGAGATTTCGACTGTGGTTATAAGATCTGAGGGCCCAGACAAGATGCACTACGCTAGCTAGCGTTTGTTTTCGCTTACTTTTTAAACCAATATCGTCACTAGATGACGTGATACGAAAAGTCACGTGATGTGCCAGTGACGCGATTGGTTTAAAAACTAAACGAATATATGTATGTATGTATGTATGTAAACACTTTATTGTACAAAAGAAAAACCATAACAATACAATTAATATAGAAATATGTACAAAGGCGAACTTATCCCTTTAAGGGATCTCTTCCAGCTAACCCTTGATATAAACGATAGTTAGCGTAATGCATTTTGTCTGGGCCCTGCTTTAAATAAACTAGCGTGAAATATATTGCTATAAATTTATTCGTAGGAGAATGAAAAATCTTGCCCTAGTATAATGATATTGTACGTAACATGTTTTTTGTGTAGACAATCGCAAAAGGTTCAATCAAATTTTTGTTGTAGCTCGTTGCCATGGTGACGTCTCCTGGGTCACTCTTTAAAACTGATATCAGAGGATATAAGTTCATTAAAAATCAGGGCTTTTCTCTTAGTATCCTAAGAGAATATACTTATTATAAAAAAAACCTAAGAAACCCTATCACTGTTGTCTCCTGGCTTACGGGATAGAATAACAACAACCAAAAGTCGATTGACCCAAAAATATATTACCGAATATTGCGCTCAAAAATATCTGACACGCTCTTATGCCTTTAGGAACAGAGACGTTTCAGATGAAGAACCGAGTGCTGGATAATTATTAGGTACTTACAGTCTTTATTTATGTTCTTTTGGGTTACCTATTAATTTATCGATTTTTTTTTGGCAGTCCCAAGTCTGACCTAACCTTTCCCGAAATCATAAAGGTTTCAGCAGAAAATAGCGTTCGATGAAATGAAATTCGATGACTGTGTACCATTGATGAAGTAATTTTCGATAAAATGGGTTAACGTTTTTTTGACTATGAAAATAAAAAACAAAAAAAATATCGATACTTTAGTGCACAATCGTACCCACTAAATGATTTTTTTGGCAGTAAAGTTACGAACTTATTATTTGTGCACAAACATACTAATTACAATAACTTTTCAGATGTAATTAGTATGAGTACAAATTGTGAACTAAGGTATCGATATTTGAATATATGTAACTCTAAAACTATTCGTTTTACCATAAATCTCTCACCGTGATATAGTTCCAAATTTTTAAAGACTGGTTATATACGTACATGTATATTCCACTGATGTTTGCCCTATTGTATATTAAAAAAAATGTGATAAATCCATATTAGCATAGTCGTTAAAGATAGTAATAGTAAGTTATTTATAAACTTAAGTTTTACTATTTAAGTGTAAATAATACGGATCCATTTTTAGAATATTGATTTTGGATACTAATTCTAATAGTGGATCGAGTCAAAATAATTATAGTGATAAATTATTGTACTTGCCTTATTGTGAAGTTAATTAATTAAAAAAAAACTCTATGCAAATTAAGCGTAGAAAAAATTTAATCTGATAAAATAAAAGTGAAAAAGGGTCTACTCTCCTAAAGATCAAGTGAAAAAGGGTTTATGTCTAGTATACTCCGTTTATGTATAATACCTTTTTTATTACGACTTATATACTTTTTCACTGGGTCCCCAGGTAAGAGATGTGTTACAATATTGGTGTTTATTTAACGAATTGTTATCAAAATTAGAAAGATAAAGCAACGGTGTCCCTCAGAATTCCTAACAACGTTTGTCCTAACATATCGTTTGTCTGAATTGACATTTGCCATAAACTGGTTTTCAGATGAGTCAGTTTTCCAATTATATCTGCGGTTGTGTTAAGTTAGGGCTGTATTATAACAACACTAAAAAGTTTTAAAATTAAAGCGGAAATGGCTTTAGGATAAACGAAAATTCGGACAAACGATGCATTAGGACAATTGACGATTAGGGATTCCATGGAGGAATGCATTTGCAATTATGTAAAATTTCCTTGACCTAAAGCTAATTTCCATATTATATCAGGAAAAAAATCAATTTTAGGCACTTTATTACACTTTTAGACGCACTTATTCTGTCATTCAGACAGAATAAGTGCCGGCTTCATATCTTTACAAATAAGTACCTACTTAAACGTTTCCCTTTTTATTCATAGACGTGCAATAGCTAAAGTGTGTTTTTTTTTTTAATATTATTTAATGGCTTTCACTCCTGTTAAGGAGTATTTCGCCAATGACAAATTATTTATAGACACTCCCATGGACTTATTAGAGCAATAAGTCCGTGGATATCACACGCGGAGACAATTGTTCGGTAAAAGAGAATTTTCTCCAATGGACTAAACAGAAGCACATGGGGTTAGCTCCACGCTCTTCTGTCAAGTCCGCTTTAAATATGGTTTGTTTTTGTCTATCATTGTGACATTTCAATTTGACAGATAGAGACAAAGAATACTAATTGGGCATTAAGTCTGCCTTTGTACTTTATTGTGTTTTGTGCAAATTAGTTAAAATAAAAATATTATAATAAGTTAAAATTATAAAATGAATACTTTAACAAAAATATGTTTGGTGTACGTTTATGAATTAGGAGGTTAACGTTCAACATTTTTGTAAATAGAAAGTGTCATTTAAATGCCTCAGATATTTTCTTAAAGTTATAAAAAAACACGATACTAAGTTGCTACAGAATCTCTTACACATTGCGATACAGTTTTATCATAAACAGACGACAAAACAAACAAAATTAGCAGTATTTTTGTATAATGCCATCATAAGTTTAAATTGAGAAAAAAAATGTGATCTATAAAATACTTCTGTGATAAGAAATAATAAAAGAAAATAACAAAGTGATATTGTGTTTAATTCAGCACGAGCCTGACTCACACTTGACCATATTTAAAAAAAAAATGGCATAGAGAAGACCAACGAGCACACAGGCCACCTGATGGTAAGTGGAAACTGTGACCCATAGACATTCGCATTCACAAGACTGCAATGCAATCTTAAGACTGCAAATGCGTTGCCAACCCTGAGGACTAAGATGGAATGCCTCTATGCTAGTCATTTCACCGGCTGTCTTATCCCCAAACAAGAACACAACAATGCGAACACTGTTGTTTGTGGTTTTTCTTCAGGATTTGTACTAAATCATCTCAAATTTAACGCTTCTGTTTTTACGACACAACAAAAATAAAAATACGTGATCCACAAGGACTAAAATATCCCCTGAATCTCTTTCAGTAGACTATCATATCGTTATTGAATGACTAAAATAATGATAATGATCTAGATCCACAACGAACAAGCGAAATGCACCGCGCGGCGGCGTTTGATCATTAGACATGATTGGAACATGCGCAAGAGTTGATTGCTCCCGTAGACTTTAGTAGTGGTAGACAGGACTCAAGAAAAGATTAGTTTTTAACGGTTCTCTGTCGTTTGCCCGAAAGTAATTTGCCATAATTCTATCACTTGCCATAATATTTATTCGCCATAAAGGCATTTTTTCTGAAATCGTGAACTATTCAGAATTGTTATAAAACAAACCTAACCTAACCTATTGGGCTCTATACGATGGCATGTAAAAATTACCTGAAAGGTTTACAGTTTCAGAAAAAAATGCCTTTATGGCAAATTAACATTATGGCAAGTGACACAATTATGGCAAATGAAATTCGGGTAAACGAAGTGATCCGGTTTCTAACAGCGACATAAAAAGTATTAAGTACGTGTTTTAAATAAATAACTATAAGGGATTATTCCATACTTTATACAATGTATGTGAGTGGTTTGTTAGTTACTCTTTCACTACCAAACCGCTAAACCTGGTCAGGCTATTGCCAAGTCGTGAGGAAGAATTATATACATAAACTCACGCCTTTATTCTCAGAGTGGGGTAGGCAGAGCTACAGAATTACCAACAACTCTAGAAGCTTGTTGATAATTCTGTAACCACATTTTGCACAATTAGGCTAAGATGTTTACCAGTGTATTTAGTGACAGGTTGCAAGCCCATCGCCTAACAGTACTACGAACACACAAATATTAACCCTAACTGACTTGAACTTGAACCCAGGACCGCAGCTTCGTAGAAGAGGGAGAACGAGTTTGAATGTATGAATATTTTATTTGTTAATGGTGGGTCACAAAAAGGTCTT
The DNA here is from genome assembly GCA_963966035.1 of Acleris laterana. Lineage (NCBI taxonomy): Eukaryota > Metazoa > Arthropoda > Insecta > Lepidoptera > Tortricidae > Acleris > Acleris laterana. The sequence goes on along the minus strand of OZ014467.1, from coordinate 2,198,701 downwards.
AAAATTATACATCCATCGCCACATTATGCCAAAAAACTGGTGTACAAATTTACAATTATAATAAAATTTTAGTTTAAGATTAATTAATTTTACGACACAATCCAATAAGTTAACTACCAACAGTTTTCAGTTAACCACTGCATTACCAGTCTTCTAAATGCCTTTAAATTATAGCATTTAAAGACATGACGACGCGCTGGCCTAGTTGGTAGTGACCCTGCCTACGAAGCTAGAGGTCCCGGGTTCAAATCCCGGTAAGGGCAGATATTTGGGTGATGAGCGCAAATATTTGTTCCTGAGTCATGGATGTTTTCTAATGTATTTAAGTATATATTTCTCTATATAAGTATTTATATCGTTGTCTAGTACCCATAGTACAAGCCTAGAGCTTAGTTTGGGACTAGGTCAATTGGTGTGACATAGTCCCCTGATATTATTATTATTATTATTATTATTATCCGGCAGTTTATTACAATTATATATTAATACACATAACATAGGTATTTTTGGATTTCTAAGCCAGCTTTACGGCTGAATTTTAAATATAATATGAATGTGGATTGCTATTAGTCGAAGGTCGAGACCTAAGTAGAGATGTATGGTATGTGTAAAGAGCCATAATGAAAGACAAGGGAGTGACTATTGAGATGACGGCTGATAGGGAAGTTGGAAAGGACTGCGCCGACCGCGAATAACACGGCATTTGACAAAAGTCAAATCAGCTTCTTTTTATGAGACATCAAAAACGCTCCGTTACTGAGGAATTTATAGGGATTACTATCTTGTGACGTCACAATCAAACAGCGTCCTTATTGTTGGATTTTATTTATTTAAAAATCTTAAAATAGCAACCATAAATAAAAGATTGATGTATGTATGTATGTATGTAAACTCTTTATTGTACAAACAGAAAATAACAAATCAAAAACAAACAGAAACAAAAAAGGTAAGTATGTACAAAGGCGAACTTATCCCTATAAGGGATCTCTTCCAGTTAACCTTTGAGCGATTGATGTTTTCCTTGTATGTTTAAAATGTTTATCTGTTGTTAATTAAATACCAATTAAATTTCACTCTTGTCAAATACCTTTTTGTGATAAGGCCACGATGCCAGGATTAATCGTATTTTGTGGTTTTTGGTTCCGTGACATATTGATATGCCTCCGCGGTCCGTCTGTTCGTCCTAACTATAAAAACAGTTATATTTTTAAAATAATAATGAAAAACGGAACCCTTTAGGATCACTCGAAACTACTGGAGCGATTGAGGTGAAATTTGGTACACATATGTAAATTGATGACTTAAACACAGATGTGCATTTTTTTTTTAATTATTGTCATTTTCGTAGGACATAATTAGGATTTTTTTTAAAAAAGTCACCGCCCCCCCCCCCCCCTTGATCTACGAAACTACTTAATAAAATTAATTAATAAAATCCAACAATAAGGACGCTGTTTGATTGTGACGTTAATATAATTACGTAGTATATTAGTGTATTTACGGTACGGAACCCTCTTTCACGCGAGTTCAACTAGCACTTGGCTGGTTTTTTTCATAATATGTGTTATGACCGCTGAATTACTAACATAAAAAATAAAATGTGAAATACAACACGAGGTCCCCATACAAGAAACGGTTTTATTTCAACATATTTTTATATTTTGTCGCATCGTAAAAACGGTAAAATACAAAAAGCGCCAAATTCAGTATGATTAATGTAAGAAAAACAACAAATACTAAAAAAATTACAACTGTGACTTCGATTTGAAATCAAATTCAAATTGGAATTTAATACTATGTACTGTGATTGCACTTCACTGTTTTTTTTACTTTATTAAACATTATGTTTGCCATCTCTATTCGTTATTGAACTAGTAACACATAATGACCACAGATTAATATTGGTTCTTCAATAACAGCCAGTAACACTTCGCTCATTGAAGTCGGGGCCGTTCCACGTTCGGTAGCTATAGCGGCGTAGAGAGACTAACATCGTGTACCTGCACACTACTGGGAAAAGAGGTAGGTACTGTGATATTATACGATTGGAGCTAGTTTTAGGCTTAGTTTATCACTAGCTAACGTCTGCAAGTTTGTCGAAGTTCGATTATCGTTATTCCCTCGGAATCTTTTCAATTTTCCAGGATAAAAACTGAAATATGTCCTCTTCCAGGACCTTACCTATATGTGTGCCAAGTTTCTTCCCGATTCGTTCTGTGGTTGAAGCATGATTGAGAGACAAACATTCAAACTTGTTACGTAATAAATAGTTTAATTTTTAAGATATTTTTTTTTATTATAAAACAACCTCGTCATAATTGGCTACAGCCTATTTTAAACTAAAATCTTCCTATTGTAGCCCGAAAAATATCAAACTATGTTACAGCAACATAGTTTGATAGTAACATAAAATTATGTTTTTTTTTTCCATCCGTACATCCAAATATCCGAACTTTCTCATTTATAATGTTAGTAAGACTACATATTACTTATTTATAAGTGTTTTAAAATGTCTTAACATATGTTTTATAATAAAACTAGCGACCCGCCCTCGCTTAGCTTCGGTTTATGTGAGTTTTCTACAACACCCGTACATAAAACAGAATTTATTATACGTTAAAACCTTCCTCTTGAATCACTCTATCTATTAAAAAAAAACACATGAAAATCCGTTGCGTAGTTTTGAAGATCTAAGCATACATAGGATCAGACAAACAGCGGGAAGTGACTTTGTTTTATACTATGTACCTATACTTCAGTTTTTGTAGAATTAGAAACCACAATAACATTATATTGCGTCTGTTCAACTATTTATTATCTAGCAATAGTACAGTACAATAGTCGCAAAACAAAATTGTTTTAATGTCACTTTATTTGCGTGTCATCAATTGTTACTCCAGTACAAATTGTAAAGAGATTAAAGTTCACGAGCCGCAATATAATGTTGTCGTGGTTTCTAATTCTAAAAAAACTGAAGTATAGTATTACTACTTAACCTTAAAAATATACGCCACATTAGTTTCGAGAGTTCCTGGTCCACAGGGTGTAAACCGGACCCTATTTCCCATCTATTACGAAGCCTCCGCTGTCCATCCATCTTTCTGTCCGTCTGTCCATTCATATGCCCGCGGTTTAACTTACAGGCTAAGGTAAGACTTGATACTACGAGCACAAATCTGTAATGTAATACATACATAGATTAAATCAAGCCTGTTTCCCAGAGGGGTAGGCAGAGACCACTTCTTTCCACTTGCTACGATCTTCACAAATTTCTTTCGCTTCTTCCACATTCATACATCGAGTCATGCACGCACGTCTGTTTCGGGTACTTAACATTCGGCCCTTTTCGACCCTTTCACTCACTTTCGAGCTGTATATCTCTTTCGTCAATCTAATAAAGTAATAAAGTACCTAATAAATACAATAAAAATATCTTACACATATAACGAACTTAAAAGGAAAATATATCACGACAACCAAGTCACTTTAAATGGAAAAAAAATCTCTGCCTACCCCTCTGGGAAACAGGCATGTGTGTAAAATTTGGTCATATAATATTGTTTTTGAGATAGTTTTTTGAGTTTCCAGCAACGGCTTTGGACCCAACACTGAGCATGGCCTGACATACTCACACCTGATTTTTATTTGTATCAAATAGTTTTTTTTTATGGCATAGAGAAGACAAACGAGCACACAGGCCACCTGACGGTAAGTGGAAACTGTGACCCATAGACATTCGCATTCACAAGACTGCAATGCAATCTGCTGCAAATGCGTTGCCAACCCTGAGGACTAAGATGGAATGCCTCTATGCTAGTCATTTCACCGGCTGTCTTATCCCCAAATCGGAACACAACAATGCGAACACTGCTGTTTGGCGGTAGGTTAATGGATGGTGGTAGCGATCCGGACGGACCCTGCACAAGGTCCTACCACCTGCAAAAAAGATAGGTATAACCTGGCGCAATTGAGCGCTACATTTACAATACCTAATATATTTCGTACTGTAAATATTTAACATTTAATTTGTAACTTAACTCCTTAATAGGGGTAACGAAAACATCCTTCGATTACAATCGAGATCGTGCTAATTAAGTATACAAATATGGCGCCGTCCTAATAGTTCCTAAATGGAATCGTACGCACACCGTTACACGTGTCAGCTGCAGGGATAAAACCAGCCTTGAGAGTCAGAATCGCGCACTAAGGGTTTCTTGCCATCACACAATATAAACACGAACAGCGATTTAGAAAGAATTCAATCCGACACGACCGCCCTCGCCATGCTCGGGTGGCATTATAGTGAATAGACAGTAGCTAGGAACCCCTGAAAAAGTACACCCCAGCACACAAGGGAGCGCCCCTTCAAAGCCAATTGCGGAGATGTGACGGTGTTACCTATCAAATCAAAAATAAATTATCAAATCAAAAATATAAAAATAGAAAGAAAGAAAAACATTTTTTATTGAGAACATGAAGATAAAACATCCGTCACTTTCTGTCAATTCTGACACGTAATAAGTATGAGAGTGACGGATGCTTTATCCACATTGTGACACGCGATAAACGCCAACCATACTAGACCCACAGTTCGCAATGTGGTTTTCACGGGTGGCGGTCTGGTCGCATAACAACCATTGTCATAATATCGATTGTCATAACACTTTACGCATAAAGTTGATGCTAATTTTTTTTTTTTTGGCATAAATTATACTAGGCATAATTGTTCCCTGTCATAATTATACGGAGTCATAATTGGTTTAACCATAATGTAGAATGTCATACATTTATTTAGTCATAATATGATAAAACCGACTCAGATCGCGGATAGGTTAGGGTTATTTTTTTTTATAAAAGAGCGGAAAAGCTTGTTATTAAATGAATATTACGTCATTACGTATAAAGTATGGTTAAATAATTATATGCGCATCAAATTTATGCGCGTTACACAATATGTTCTTAAACATTATGATTAAAAACTTTATGCGCATAAATGTATGACAATTTACAGTTATGCGCAATGATGAGTATGACGAATCCTTGTATGCCCATCAAAAATATGACTTTAAACTTTATGCAACCCGACCCCTACCCGGTTTTCATACATAACATCTTCACATCACTTCTTTATAGCTTGCCTAACACTAAACTGTCTTGACAACGATGATACGGCGACGGATATAGCACCAATTAGGTACTCTTATTAGTAGGCATCGGAGTTTTTTCGCACGGTAAGACTAATAGCAAGCTATGGAGTCGTCAGTTGCCATAAATCTAAACTCTTATTCATATTCATACTCATTTATTTATTTAATTATTTAGGTTTTTTTTTTATAATCAAGGACAACAACGTTGACGAGTTTAGAAACGATTATTTAATGTTATATTTGGAAAATAAATATTACAATAAAAAATAATTACCATTTTTATACTGATTTAATTACGAAAATTTATAAACAAACAAAAGATACATTAAAACACGGCAGAAGTGAATGTTTTAGTCCACACTAGTGGCGAATTACCTATTCGCAGGTGTATAGTTCAAGTTATGAATTTATTATCTAATAGGTTTTTTTTAACTTGACTAAGATAAACATACACGACCGACCGCTATAGAGGCATTTTAAGATAAATTAAATAAATGAGTATGAATATGAATAAGAGTTTAGATTTATGGCAAATGACGACTCCATAGCTTGCTATAGTCTTACCGTGCGACCAAAACTCCGATGCCTACTTATTAGTGCTCTATTTAGCGCTTGATACGATTGCCTGCCTAGTAACAATTTAAGACAATACAGGGTGTAATTTAAGTCGTGAATCAAATGATCACCTCTGTTCTACCCACGAGTATGAACAACTTTCACTATGGGACCAAGTCTGAAATCATGAAAAAAAAACAGCTGTTTCATAGAAAAGTTCAAAACGTACTCGACCAAAATGTATGAAGCAGCTGATGATTTTTCCCGTGATTTCAGACTTGGTCCCATAGTGAAAGTTGTTCATACTCGTGGGTAGAACACAGAGGTGATCATTCGATTCCCGACTTAGATTTCACCCAGTATAATGCATAATTCGGCAGATTAGTTTAGGAAATCAAAATGTATGCGCACAAAATTATTCAATGTGTAACAATAACCTTCTATATCTCGACGTTGACGACACCCCTTCGGCGTGTAAAGTCAAAGTCTTGAAGGGACAAGTGATTCAATTATAAGCGCAACGTCAATGTTTTGAAACATCCTAGCCGTGTGTTGTCAAGGTCATACAACGTCAAGGTCGTACAACGTCAAGGTCTTACAACGTCAAGTTTTCTTCTCTGATATTACTACGATCTAGGCAAATCGTACTTCGCCTGTGGTGCTATTGCCTAACGCACTCGCAATCGCAATCGTTATCATTTTGAAAATCGAAGGCTTGTCTGCATACAAAATGAAAACAGTTCCACTTTGAAGGCGACTGCGATGGCGAGTGCGTTAAGCAATAACCCCTCAGCTATGGTGTTTTATTCTAGGCCTAAATGTTATCATAGTTCCAGAATAATTCCAGGCGGATAAAACGACATATTCATAATTAATTTTATTTATTAACATAAACATTACTAATTTATAAGATAACGTATCTCACCCCCTAAATCAAGTGCTCAGAATTCTCTAAAATGTACGATATAACATGTTACAACATGTTTAATGTATTTTTCTCATTCCGACACTGATAATAAATTAAATAAACAAACTGTAATACCGGTATTATCTAGGATACCAAGTATGACGCTATGTTACATTATTTGTACTAATATTTAATAGAATAAATATGAGCTAGCTTAAAAACAGAGCCAAGTTCTTCGTGTATTTGAACGCATGGGTCATCTACACTACACTAATATTATAAAGAGGAACGATTTGTATTCTTGTGTGTGTATGTTTGTAATGAATAAACTCAAAAATTACTGGGCTGATTTCAAAAATTCTTTCACCATTGGAAAGCTGCATTCACCCTGAGTGACATAGGTTTTGTTTTATTTTTCTGCGTGGACAGAGTCGCGCGCAACAGCTAGTGTGTAATATAAATATCAAGGCACGATCTCAGACAAATTGACCTGTACTAAGCTCTAGGCTTGTACACACAACATCACACCTAACTAACCATTAAAGACAGAGCAGAGAGAAAAAGAAAGAGATGATATTTATTTTATTTGATATCGTAGTTTAGTACCCATAGTACACACAGCAACACATCTAGCTATACACTTCAGAAATCTGAAATATTGCATGAAAGAGAGTCGCAAAGAGAGTCGCACTCTCTTTCATGCAATATTTCAGATTTCTGAAGTGTATAGCTAGATGTGTTGCTGTGTGTACTATGGGTACTAAACTACGATATCAAATAAAATAAATAAATAAATAAATAAATACTTATATATAGAGAAATAAATACTAGTGCACACAAACATTAGCCCATAATGGGAATCGAACCTGGATCACTAGCTTTGTAGGCAGGGTCACTATCAACTAAGCTATCACATCGTTGTATGTATTACAGAGATATAAAATATTTTGTGGTACTTTTATGCTTTTTTTAATCTTGAATCAACGTCTAAAGGGTTGTATTAGTATATGGATGTATGAGAGTATGTATGTAAACAGTTTATTGTACAAAATAAAAATAAAAGCTATACAATGAATATTTAAACAAACGATATACATACGAACATATCCCTTCAAAAGATCGCATAGAGGAACCAAGTGTTTTTTTTTTAATATTTATACAAATAAAGACCTTGCATGAAATGAAAATTACCAATTTTAGAACTTGCCCGCGCACTCCCGTGCTCACTGGCAACATGAGACTGTTTTTAAGCCGCGTAAGGCTCTCGCGTTGTCATTTTATTGTATGTCTTGCAATTCGCTGCTCAGTAACTAACTCATTGCATAATTATAACCACTGATATATTGTTAGAACTGTTTAGTATAAGCGGTAAGTGACTTTTATTATATTTTTGCTTGTTTACCCGACTAGAGACTTATTTGACGACGCGCTGGCCTAGTTGGTAGTGACCCTGCCTACGAAGCTAGCGGTCCTGGGTTCAAATCCCGGTAAGGGCAGATATTAGTGTGATGATCGCGAATATTTGTTCCTGAGTCATGGATGTTTTCTATATATTTCTCTATATAAGTATTTATATCGTTGTCTAGTACCCATAATACAAGCCTTGAGCTTAGTTTGGGACTAGGTCAATTGGTGTGACATTGTCCCCTGATATTTATTTATTTTTATTTATTTCTTTATTTTATTCATTTGTTAGCCTAAAGCAGTGATTCCCATAGTGGTCCAGGTGAACCCCCAGGGGTCCACGGGAGACTCGGGGTCTACGTTGGGGGTCCACAATCGTAAGTGGGGGTGCATGAAAATTAATTTGGGTTCGATAGTGAAGAACTAAAATGTTAGCTTGATTTATCCTATCAATATAGATAGGCAGATATTTTAAGAAGTTCAGCGACTGTTACTTGTATAAATTTGCATATTCCATATTCAGTACAACACGTAGTCGACTTTATTATTACATAATTAGCCCTATCAAGCAATCAAATCTAACCTTTTTTTTCGAATACGTCGTTGAAACTCAGCAACAACGCAAGTTTCCATAGAAAGATCTAATCTTGAAATGAAATGAAATGAAATAAAATTTATTTGGCACTTTTAAAGCACTTAAAATAATACAATTTTCTTAATTAAATTAACTTATACTATATAATTATATTTTAATTGCATCAAGCCCAAAACGGTCTCCACTCAGCTTTTATGCCACGGTATATTATTTCAATATTCCGTGACGCTGGTTTTCAGTGAGACCTGGAGAGGTAAATGGGTACCGTGATAACTATGCTATACTAATTAAAATTAACCAAAACCAAAAAACTACACACAATTGCGTACAACTAACCATGCATATGATTGAACGTACATTATATGCTTCACTTATTTTTACGAGATTTTGAAAGTTGTCTATGAAACAAAAGAGTTTGGGAACCTCTGGCCTAAAGTGCCCCACTCACTGCTGGGCAAAGGCCTCCCTCTCGTCCTTCCACGCATCCCTGTCTCGTGCAGCCTCCTGCCAGTTCCTTCTGAAAGCGTCAACCTGATCTCGCCATCTGCGCCTAGGTCTGCCACGACGCCGAATTCTGTCGTGTGGGATCCAGTTTGTGGTGGATTTTACCCAATTGGTATCCGGCATGCGAGAAATATGTCCGACCCAGTCCCACTTGAGTCTGGCGGCTGTTTGAGCTGGGTTTTGGATCTTACTCTGGTATTCCGGACACGATCTGTCAGCTTAACGCTCAGCATACTACGCTCCATGGCTCTCTGGCAAACCTTAAGGGTGGACATGTGAATGTTTGTCAAAAACCTAGGTACTCTGTGCACCGTAGGTGCGGATCGGAAGAATGCACATGTCCATGGGCTTTAGCTTTCCCGTTGGATTTTTTAATTTTTTCTTACATATAAACCTTATCCTGACAATAACGAACGCAACAAAAAAGAAATCAGCCAAATCGGTTAAGCCGTTCTCGAGTTTTGCGCTTAGCAACACATTTAGTGATTCATTTTTATTTATATATAGATTTACTGACGAAGATTTAACATTAACCTTTCCAGCACTTAAAAATTGCTTAAAAAAGTCGCTAAAATCTAAAGCGTACTATAGGGTCCGAGGACTATCCAACAGATAAAAATGGTTGGCCTAAACCCGAAACTTAGTCATTAATAATTTGTAAAATTGCAAAGTTGTTTGTCTAGGGGACACCGTTGATGTAGGAAAACATATCAAACATTTATTTGGTTGTCTAGTATTTTTTTCTTTTTCTTTCCTTTTTCACCCTTTATTTCCATATATCTCTCTCGTAATATTTTTGACATGTTTTCCTGCTAAACTACGCATGATATTTGATATTATATTTAATTTAATATTTATAGCTTTATATAATGCTAGACTAAGTAGTATCATTGTAGTATTAAATATCATTGTAGTATAAATTATTAAAAAACGACTGACTGCTGAGTTTCTTGCGGCGTTTCTTCTCGGCAGTGGTCTCCTCTTGGGAAGCGCTGGTAGATTCTCGACGTGTAAAAGTGCCCGTGCGGCCTACTTACTGAATAAATATCTTTTATCTTTTCTTTTTTAAACAAAAGAAATTCCACTTTACTTCCTTGTCCCTAGATTGTTATTTCAATGGCCGTATTATGTAAGTACATATAAGTACAGGGAACCTCAAGAGAATAAATAAAATAAAACAAAAATTGTTTCAGCCATAAAGACTTCCTCTTCGTCTCCGTAAGCAGGAACGACGTCGCAAAAAGTGTCTCCAAAGGTCCACGGGGAGCTCGAGAATGGAATCACATGAGAAAGTGCCCGAAGCCAGGCTGGAACCAATGGCTATACTGGATACTGCAGGTTTGTGTTGGATACTGCAGGTTTGTGTTGAATACTGCAGGTTTGTGTTGGATACTGCAGGTTTGTCTTGGATATTGCAGGTTAGTCTTGGATACTGCAGGTTTGTCCTGGACACTGCATAGTTACTTATTTTGGATGGTGTTCTTGAACAACGTTTCCCAAACTGATCTATTTCCCAAACAAGTCCATGGATATCACACGCAAGCAGCACATTGCTAATTTATGGTTATGGAACTGTTAATAACTTATTACCTATTAGAGATTTATTTAAATGTAAATTTTGCATGCCAGTTGCTGGTAAAATGTGTGAAACCGCTTGAACTGTAAACAACTTTTTTATACCTACCACATTTTAAGCAAATAAAGAATATTTGATTTGATTTGATTTGAAGGATAATTGTTCGATTCAAGAGTATTGACTTTGGTGGACTAAACAGAAGCAGATGAGGTTAGCTCCACGCCTTTCTGTCAAGTCCATATGTGTCTTTGCTTCATCCAACAAACGTTCACCTCAATCTATCACCAGGGTTCAGGTGAAAACCAGCGCTGTGGCTCCGGCTGCAGCACATGCTGAGCCGAGTCCTATTTGACTTCACACTACAGTGCAACGGTTCCATCTCTGCTCTAATCTTGTTTCTTCTTTTTTTACCATCTCTGTGGTGTTGTAGTTTTTGTCAAATAAATGTTTTAAACTTAAATTTAAATTTTCAGAGCCTCCAAAGAAGGTGAAAGACTTCGACGACCTGCTTCCCTACCTGGGGGAGTTCGGCTGGTACCAGCGCCTGCTGTTCCTCATGATGATCCCCTACGCGTTCTTCTTCGCGTTCGTCTACTTCGCGCAGATCTTCATGACGCTGGTGCCTGAAGAACACTGGTGCTTTGTTGAGGAGTTGGGGAACATGAGCTTGGAGGAACGGTGAGTGCTTTAAGGTTGTTTGCAGGTGTTGATTGTACAAAATATACCTGGTCGAAGGGTTTTCGAGAAAGCCTATCTGTAGTTTTAAAGTATGTAAACGTTTTATTGTGCGAATTAAAGAGATAACAAGTATAAAAATAGATATAAACATAGCAAGAATGTACAGTCACGAGCGTTAATTTGGGAGCCATTTCAAGAAAAATATAGAAAGTTGTCGTCAATGTCACTAGAGATGTCAAGTCATTTGTAACTTTTTGGAAACTCAACCTTACTGTTGTAGAATGTCAGATTGACTTTGGACCTAAGATGGGTACCATAAATCTCGTGACTGTACAAAGGCGCACTTATTCCTTTTAGGAATCTCTTCCAGTTAACCTTTGAGCGATTGAAAATAATTAAGAACAACGATTATCCAAATAAGTTCTTCTTGTTATGGTGCTTCTTCATTTACTGAAGGTTAGCAGTGAGCTGAGCTGAAAAGTCATAATGGTTCACTATCGTGTTTTTTTGTTTCAGACGCCATCTATCCATCCCTTTCGTTAACGGCAAGTATGACAGATGCAACGTATACGATGTCAACTGGACGACATTACTTCAAAATGGCGTCGACAAACCGGATTCAAAATGGCCGACGAAGAAATGTCAAAATCAATGGGAATTCAATTTTACCGATGTGCCGTATGAAACTATTGCTACACAGGTAATTTTAATTGGTGCATCATAATACGAAATTTAACGAATAAATACAAATATTAACCCAAATAAACAGTTCTAAGAACCATGAAGTCCCTCAGCTAGTTTAAGTACGGATTTATGTTCAATGTTGATCTGTTTTTTTTTACAGCTGAACTGGGTGTGCGACAGAGACAACTATCCTGCGACCGCTCAAGCCATTTTCTTCTGCGGTTCTATCGTTGGAGGTTTATTATTTGGATGGATAGCAGACAAATACGGCAGGATTCCAGCATTAGTTGGTAAAGAACTTTCCATCGTATGATGCTTTTAACAACGCCGATCAAAGATTTCCTTGGAAGATATCACATTTTTGTACTTGCACGTCTTAGATTGATAACAGCGCCATCTATCGGCACTTTTGTCTGCAACATCTACTGTGTGTTAATTATAATCCACACTAATCCAAATATACTAGTCCAATAACTAGGCTAGCTAGTTATGATTTTAACTTGTTTTGTTCCAGGAACGAACCTCTGTGGTTTCGCTGCTGGGGTCGGAACGGCTTTTTCCAACTCCTTTTGGTCTTTCAGCCTCTGCCGCTTCCTCGTGGGGCTGGCGTACGACAATTGCTTCATGATCATGTATATCGTGGGTTAGTATATTATCGTTTTCATCATTATCACCATCATTACCACCAACATCATTATCATCATCTTCATCTTCTTTTTCTTCATCATTAAGCACCAAGCAACAGTGTTCGTATTGTGGGTGGCATACGACCACTGCTTCATGATCATGTCTATCGTCGATTAGTATATTATCATCATCATCATCATTATCACCACCATAATAATCTAGTTTTTCTTCTTTTCCCCCTTCTTCTTCTGTTTCTTCATCATTAAGCAACAAGTAAACAGTGTTCGCATTGTGGGTGGCGTACGACAACTTCTACATGATCATGTATATCGTGGGTTAGTATATTATCATCATCTTTATCACAACCATCATTAACTTCTTCTTCTTTTTCTTATTCTTCATCATTAAGCACTAAGCAACAGTGTTCACTTGTTTTTGAATTCTGAATTTAAGAAATTACAAATTTGACGAATTTCCAATTTCAGTGATAGAATACGTCGGCCTAAAATGGCGGACGTTCGTTGCTAACATGTCAATCGCGGTGTATTTCACGTTCGCGGCGTGCCTGCTTCCCTGGATTGCGCTCGGCGTGGCCGACTGGCGAGTGTACACGCTGGTGACCAGCGTGCCGCTCGTGCTGGCCGTGTTCACACCGTGCGTCGTGCCTGAGAGCGCCAGGTGAGTGACAGATGAGGGTTAATTGAATCTGACTGACGATCAAAATAAGTGACTTTTTGACTGACTGATGAACAAGTGACACTTAGTGAGTACTAAGCATTAATGTCACTGAATTATTGACTGACGGACTGATCGTTGAATTTACAGAGGTGTCTACTAACAGACTGTCTGTACAACAGGACTAATTAACTCGAGGACGGATGTGATTATGAATTTGAACATTCAGAGAGCTTTAATATTCAAGACTTATCCATAGATGACTTGATCGACTAACTTTTCGGCTTTTTGACAACGTAACTAACTGTACTTAATACACATGACTTGCTTGAGTTCGACTTAAGTCTATCTAACATGTCGATCGTGATATTCGTGATGTAATTCACTTCGCGGATCTGACCGACTATCAAACTAAGTGACTGCCTGACTGACTTGATGAACAAGTAACATAAATAAATCTTTGACTGACGGACTGACCATTGAATTTACAGAGGTTTCTACCAATAGACTGACTGGACAACCGTTTAAAAGACTAACCAACTCGATGACTGATTTGATTATGGCTTTGACTAACGTTCAGAGAACTGTAACATTGACTGAACTCGGTCTACAAAGTTAATGGCTGACTTAATTACGCTGTTGCTGCTGAGACTAATGACTTTAGTACCAATTTCACCATGCGATGTTAACCACTTAACAACGATTAGAGCGTTAATAGCTGTCAAAATGTATGAACTAACAGTCGATTAACATTGATTAAATTTGACATCGTTTGGTGAAATTGGTACTCATTGGTGGTTTGACGACGCGCTGGCCTAGTTGGTGGATCCTGCCTACGAAGCTAGCGGTCCTGGGTTCGAATCCAGGTAAGGTCAGATTTTGTGTGATGATTTGAGCGCGAGTATTTGTTCCTGAGTCATGGATGTTTTCTATATATTTAAGTATATATTTCTCTATATATAAGTATTTATATCGTTGTCTAGTACCCATAATACAAGACATGAGCTTAGTTTGGGACTAGGTCAATTGGTGTGACATTGTCCCCTGTTTTTTTTTTAAATATTGCTCGAACTAAACGATCGTATAATCATGCCCTTTATTCAATTTGGTTTCAGATGGTTAATATCCCAAGGGCGGATCGACGAATCGATTAAAATACTGAGGACGTGCGAGAGGATAAACAAACAGAAAATTCCTGACGAGATCATCAAGGAGTTTAGGGTAAGAAGAGGGAAAGGATGCAAGTATTGTTTTCCTCAAAAAATATTTTTAGGGATAAACTTCACTTATATGTCACTTTCATACAGGAGCAGTTGACGTATGTATGTATAAAGAAAAATGTTAAGATCATTATTTGCGGATGCGAAGTGCTAGAGAAATGGTTTTTTCTTTGCAACAATCAATTTAGGACCGTAAGCAATTTGAATGAAGAGTGAAGTGTCCATTACTGGTACCTGTCAGCCAAAAGTGTCAATCATTGGTGCCGTCACCTTAATTTAGTTTGGGTAGGTCCCATTTGTTCCATGGAACTTCGCATTTTGTATTAAGCTGTGACGTAATGTTCAATATAAAATTCGTAGTTCCATGGAACAAATGAGACCTACCCTTTATGGGACTAGTTAAATTATTCGCCTCTTCTCTAAAATATAATCTTCCAGGAAACCGCCACAGAAATTGCAAAAGCCGAGCAAGAACTCAAGAACTTCTCTGCCCTGGACCTGTTCAAGACACCACGTCTGCGTCGCCACAGCATCCTCCTCCTGCTCATCTGGACGGCGACCGCCATGGTGTTCGACGGACACGTCAGGAACGTCGGGTCCCTGGGGCTGGACATGTTCCTGACGTTCACCGTGGCAACTGCCACTGAGTTTCCAGCTGATATATTGCTGATATCTGTTTTGGATATGTAAGTAGAAGCAAGATATAGAGAAATGATGGCCAGAGACCTGACGGAATGTCTGGTTACGGGATACAAAGTACCACTGCTATTATTGACTATTTTCTCGGTCATTAAATGGACAAAAAATAAATAGATCCTGTGTCGAAAAGAGAAAAGAGACATATGAATAGAGTGTCCCTAAAACGAGCGCCAAAACTGATAGAGCAGGTAAAAAACTATCGATTTAACCCCTATGTATGTCCCTTTTTCTCAACCTAAACTGAACTGCTTTATCTATCATGGTAGTCCTGCATTGTTATGTAAGTCAAAATACGTTTATATCAGGCTGATCTAGTTTCCTATCACAGTCAAAAATGCTAAGATTCTGTTGCAGATTGGGACGGCGCTGGCTAGCATTCGGTTCGTTGGTCATCGGCGGAGTTTTCAGTCTCTTAGCTACGACAGTTCCCCAAGGTAGGTCCCGTTCTATTTCAAGGTAGATCCCAGCAAATTTCAAAGTAGGTCCCGTCCAATTTCTAGGTAGGTCCCATCGAATTTCACGGACGGTCCCATACAATTTTGCCTCCAAATGCTACCTTTGGCTTTATTCTGCGGGCTTAGCTTTATCTTAGCGCTAATTGTGCAAGATGTGGTTACAGAATTGTCAACAAGTTATTAGAGTTGTTGCTAATTCTGTACCTTTGCCTGTCCCACTCTGGGATGAAGGCGTGAGTTTATGTATGTATGTTCGTGAGTATGTAGGGATAATTAGGAATATTCATGACTATTTTTCAGTTTCAATATAAGCTGATTCATGTAACAAACCATTGAGAAAAAATATTTTTAAAATAACTATAAAAATAACCAAGATATTAGCCAACAAAGATTTGTTCCTCGTCCACGTCCGTCTAGGACGTCCCCTACCGACATTCTCACTCACGCTCGCCATATCTCTTTCGTAACTCTTCCTTCATCCATCCTTTCGAAATAACCAAACCATCTTAGCATACCCTTTTTTGATTCTAGCACTACATCTTCTTTCAATCCACATCGTTCTCGGATCTCGCTATTACTCTATCTATCATTCTAACTCCACACACACTTCTTAGAGCTCTCATTTCAACTGCATTAAGAGTCTATCCAGTATAAAATGTTTGTCCTTGTCTTGCACCCATAGTACAAGCTAAAGCTTGAGACTAGGTGACATTATCCTTTCTTTTCCCAGGGATTCCCACCGCCTCCCTAGCCATAGTGGGGCGGTTCGCCGTCAACATATCATACAACATTGGCATGCAGTATGCTGCAGAGCTTCTGCCCACGGTGGTCCGGGCCCAGGGTCTGGGTCTGATTCACATCACGGGATACGTGGCGACCATATTGGTCCCATACATCGTTTATATGGTGAGTGATTTTGATTGCGGTTGCTAAAACCACGTTTTGGCAGCTGTCAAAAAAAAACCACACAAATTTAGCTCCGGGCGATGACGTTTCTTACCTAATCAAGCCCAATTTTCACGATTTTTTAATATGTCTTGATTTATAATTATCCGTTTATTTGATTCTGCCCTTAAAATGTTATAATAGAAACAGTACCAAACAGTAAGTGCCTAAGTGCAAAATGTGGTTACAGAATTATCAACAAGTTTTTAGAGTAGTTGGCAATTCTGTAGCTCTGCCTACCCCACTCTGGGAATAAAGGCGTGAGTTTATGTATGTATGTATGTATGTACCAAACAGTACCAGTTCCAGCTGTCGCAAAGAAAACCAAAATGTTTCATTTAGAGAGGTCATCTAACAATGTATGAATCGGCAAAAAATATATCAAATAGAGCTCTAAAAGACAAATAATAATGATGAAAAGAAATAAAGAACGATTTAAGAAGAAGAAAACAAAGAAACATAAGGAACCAAGTAACTAATTACGTCTTTGACCTCTGAAAGTAGACGTTTAAAGAAAATAAAGAAATGAAAAATACATTTATTCACTACACACACAACAGAATAAAGTATAACAGAAAACAGCAATAAACAAGTAGTATTCGCGGCAGTGAATCGGGCACTGGCTCAGCATAATGCTGAGGTGTTAAATACCTGCAGCGCTGATTTTTGCGTTTCCTACGGGTTTTAAATAAATATTAAAAGTAACTCTGATGTTTGGTAGTGAATGTTGGGTGTGGCAGGACAAGCATGAAAGTCGTTTTAATGTGGTGTGAAACTGATTGGTAGAGTAAGGAATGAAAAAGTCAGAGAGAAATGTGGTCTAAAAGAAGATGTAGTGACTAAGATTGAAAAGGGCATGCTTCGATGGTTCGGTCGTTTGGAAAGGATGGATGAAAGAAGATTGACGAAAGAGATATTCAGAGCGAAAGTGAGTGGGAGGCTTGGAAGGAGCCGGCTTAGGCGTACTTTTTTTAATCAAATCTGAGAAATACTGGAAAAGGGCCGAATGTTAAGTACCCGAAACCGATGAGCGTGCATGACTCGATGTATGAATGTGGAAAAAGCGTAAGAGATTTGTCAGGATCGTAGCAGGTTGAAAGAAGTGGTCTCTGCCTACCTCTGGGAAACAGGCGTGATTTGTATGTATGTTAAAAGTTACTTTATTGTTTTGCAGTCTTCAATAGCTCGAGAGATCCCCCTCCTCATCCTGGGCTCCCTGGGGCTGGTGGGGGGTGTTCTCTGCCTCTTCTTACCGGAGTCGATGGGTAAAGTCATGCCTCAGACTATCCAGGATGGCGAGGACTATGGGAGGGAGCAGAGGATGTGGGACTTCCCGTGCTGTGGCAGGTGAGAGTTTAGACATTACATACCGTAAAATCGGGTGAGTAGGGATTAAGGGGTGAGTAGGAACCCAACTTAAAATGGAACATGTCACTAAAAAAATATTTTATTACTAGCCTAGTGTAGATTCCCATTGCTGGGCAAAGACCTCCTCCATTGATTTCCACGCCCCTCTCTCTGTTGCGATCTCTGGCTAACCCTTCAGAAAAGCGTCCATGTCATCCCGCCATCTCCGCCTGGGTCTGCCTCGCCGTCTGTAGCCGTCCGTGGGGATCCACCAAGTTGCCGCGTTTGCCCACCGCTGTGGGTGCATGCTACAAACATGCCCGGCCCAGACCCCCTTTAGCAGGGCAGTTTTTTCCCCACATCGGTTATGCCTGTCTTGGAGCGCAGGGTGGTTTCGCACTCGGTTCGTTCTTTTAACACCTAATAGGCTGCGTTCCATTGCTCTTGGGCAATACTTGACTTTGGACTTTTGATTTTCGGTTAAAGACCACGACTGAGCACCGTACGCCCACGACCAGTTTGCGTTTGAGCGAAAGAGGAAGGTTTCTCTTCATCAGTTGTTTCATGGACCAGTAGCTCTTCCAGGCGTTATCGACTGTTATGTCGCTAATTATAAGACTGAAATTATTTCCAATACATGTAACGTTACTGTTCATTTAATACTTGTTCTTATTTGTAACAAGTTATGACTTGTTATAGATTGTGTCCCTACTCACCCCTTAATCCCCACTCACCGCGTTTTACGTTACTTGAATAAAATTGATAGGTAGTTTTTTGTTGGGTATAACGTAAAACGCTGCGTTTACGCGACGTGAGCGCAGCGTCTGCACTAAAGTCATATATTTCCTTACATAGTATTAAAACAAAGTGGCTTCCCGTCATCAGTCTGTATGTATACCATCCAGCTGACCATGCACTTCATCAGTTTCTCAGTTATGGTGAACAGACAAACCTACCCACCACCGTTCCCGATGTCGCATCCATACATCCTCATCTCCTCTGTTAAGTTCCAACCGCACCCTGCGGGGGGGTTATTATGACATAGATATGCAGTTCATTTTACGGTGAGCGTAAAGGACGGAGCTATACCAGTTCGGATCCCTTTGACTGCCATACATATCGTTGGTCATAATGTATTGTTAGTCATACTTTTTTTTTGTCATAACTTCTTTCAAACTGCAGTTACAGTTTTTAATAAACGTTTATCGTGTAGCTTAGTTAGGTTAGGTTAGGGTAATTTAATAAAAATCCTGAAAAAATAGCCGTGTCCTGAGAAAAATGCATTATGACTTTCGAAAATGGCAGTCAATAGACACCCATAGCAGTTAACCGGTTTTAATGTAAGTTTTTTTTTACAGAAAAGCCGTCGACGATAAGAAAACAGCAGAATTAGAGAAATATTAGGCAATTGTACTAATAAACATTTATACGTGAAACAGTGTACTTATATGAAAAATTCAATACATTATTACTACCCACTACGAGTTGTTTTATGGAAAATCGTCCACTTGAAATGACCTTTCTGACGTTGAATCCAAAGTCTAGTGTATCCAAACTGAATTTATTCAAAATGTAATTGTATTTAATTAAAAACCGCCTTCAAAAACGCAAAAAATAACTTTACTTTACCCAAAAGCTGACTTCAGTTGGACTGACCTACACCTACCATTTTAAAAGAAGTTATTTTTGCGCTTATGAAGGCGGTTTATTTGTTTTTTAAAACGTTATCATATTTTATTACTTTTTAGTGATCATAATAAACTGTTATCTAATTCCACTTCTTAGTTGATATGTAACTTTTAAATAAGCCCGAATTGAATTTTGGCCATTATAAAATTAGGAGAAAAATAAAATACGCACAAAGTTAATGTACCTAGTCTCATATGAATGAAGATATTAATTTAATATATAAAACGAATAATGACCAAATAGATTAGATTATATTTGATATTCCAAGGTGGAACTTATTTAAAATGAATGGTAATTATTTCTTTCGGGACATATCAAATTTGTCAATGTCACCATGACACAGCATTTTCAACGGGAAGAACGATTTTTATGATTTTGACGCATAATTTCGAGTTGCTGATTTTCTATTTGTACTTAACAATTTTACATGTAAGTATAATACCTACATATCAGGTGACCATGTCACACCAATTAACCTAGTCCCAAACTAAGCTCTAGGCTTGTACTGTGGGTACTAGGCAACGATATAAATAAATATATACTTAAATACATAGAAAACATCCAACAAATACCTGCCTTTACCGGGATTTGAACCCAGAATCGCTAGCTTCGTAGGCAGGGTCACTACCAACTAGGCCACGCGTCGTCCAAATAGACGATAGGTTTCTAGTTATTCAATGAAGTCAGTAATATAAAGTGGATCAATGTTATTTAGACCGATAACCAAATAAGTGGTTAAGTGAGTGTGAGTTGTATGTTAAGACCGGGGCACCTGTCGTTTTAGTCTCTGCCTACCCCATTGGGAGACAGGCGTGAAGGTACGAGGGCCGTTCCGAAAGTTTCTAGCTGTGTCGACATTTATTGAAATATGTTTATTCCATTCGGCGTCGAGACCCTTGGTCCGTGGGGTCCTAGCGCTCGAAGCCTCTTCAAAGAAGCTTCGAAGAGGCTCATTGACGTCACGGGAGACCGAAGAGCTGGCAGTTTCCTCGCTCAACGTATAAATTTAACCATCCAGCGAAAAATGCTGCCAGCATCTTTGGTACAATGCCGCAGGGGCCATTCTTAGATTAAGAGTTAGTTTTATTTAATTTTAGTTTTCTTTTTCAGTTATTGTGTTATGGTTGTTGTATTATTTTATGTGGTTTTTCATTAATTAAATTAACATTTATATTGTTGATGGATATTTAAATCAAAGTCCAAAATAAACATTGTGTCCAAAAATCATAGATGTAAATCACTTCGTTTGTGGTTTACGATTGTTTAACACTCGTCGTGTTAACGCTTTGAAAAATCTGCAAGCGACGTATTCCTGGGCTAGATTTTTGCTATAATTAATACGGTCTCAAAAACAGTAACCTTTTCATTTTTACCAATATAAATATTACAAAACGTCTAGTATATGCAGTATATCAGTCCTATTTTAAACCATACGTTTCCTTCAACATCCGATATTAGGATATGGAGTAAACAAGCCTTGAAGAACTGTCTAAATTAGAGTCTCCAGGTAAATTCAGTGACTTTCAATGAAAGCATTTTATGCAGTACTATATTTGGGAATAGAGTAAAACAAGCTGCTTAAATATACTAAAAATACTGACGATTCCATCACGGACAATATCATCAGAATCAGGAGACCCCTTTAGATTTGAACGGGTTTTAAATACCAAAAAGCTGATGTTTTCACCAAAAAATCAAATTTCATAGAAAACAACTTCTCTGTGAAAATTAAATATCAAAAAAAAACATTATTTTATTACTAATATTTTTGACAATACATGTTCGTAATAAAATTTGCTTTATGAATGTATCAATATTATTAATATATTTCAATAAATGTCGACACAGCTAGAAACTTTCGGAACGGCCCTCGTATGTATGTATGTATGATTGCAATGTTATGAACATTAAAGTTTACAACCAAAACGGTGGTTGTAAAAAAAACATCAAATTACTGATTAGATTTTACAATGTGCCACAAATAAATGACTGTCGCATTCCAAAGAGATTCCCATGAAAACCAAAACAAACAAGCAGCGGAAATGGGTTAGTTATCAGTAGTGAAGGAAACGTATCGATAGTTTTCGATACTCGCTGACTAGGTCGACTGTTAATGGATACACTACATAATTACGAAACGTCAAAATTTATTACATTATAAAATATAGCTCTATTTATAAGTATAGCTGTAAGTAGTTTGTTCTTAATTAAATTGTTCTGACAGCCGTCTACCGATACTGTATCCAGGTGAAGACTGAAAAACCTCTCCACAACTGAGTTCTGCACCTTTTCACCAGCAATTTTTTTAATTTTGTTTTATTTTTTATTTGTTATGTTGTGCCGTGTGGTTGCCGGCTTAGAATAGTACCACTCCATGTCTTGCCGTGGAAGTTGTAAAAGGCGACTAAGGGATTAAAGGCTTGTAGTATTGTCAGGCGATGGGTTGCAACCTGTCACTAATAGGTATACACTTGGTAAACATCTTAGCCTGTTGTGCAAAATGTGGTTATAGGATTAACAACAAGTTGTCAGAGTTGTTGGTAATTCTGTAGCTCTGCCTACCCCACTCTGGGATGAAGGCGTGACGGTATGCATGTATGTATGTTAATGTTGTTTGCTTGTTGTTGGTGAAGAAAGTTTTTTTTAATCTACTAATACTTAGAAAACATCCAAGACTCGGAATTAAAGATCGAGCCTGGGACCGCTAGCTTCATAAAACGAACGCTTCTACAAACCACATAAACACATATTCATACATTACCCATTATTATAAATGTCGATATCTATAGAACAAAGTAACAACCACAACACTACGACAGTTTACAAACTTTCCAAATATTAGTCAGAACCGAAAAATGTCGTTCAATCTAAACGATATCTTTACGAGTGCAACGTCTCAAGTAATGACCGCTTATTAAAAAATAGTGATGTTCCGTTTATTGTGGCTAGTTTTATCGATAATAGGATGTATTTATTGTAATGGTATCTATGACTCAAATACGAATTTATTGAAGCCTAGGTACGAGATAAACAAAGTTAATAAAGGTCAGTATATTTATATTATATTAATAATTAATACACTCACAGGCAAAATATATGACCGTTTTCTTAAATTACAAAGTAACATCTATATAATACTGGGGCTCGATTCTACTTTGTAAAATCATATTGCTTATGACTTCTTTTCGTATTGTTGACGATATGATAGTTCTTATTTAATTGTCAGTAATGGCGGAATTACAAAACCCATTCTTCTAGAAACAAAGTACAAAAAGAGCCCCTGGACTAATTCGAACGCGTGTATAGTGTTTTTTGGTTAAGGCCGTATTTCACCAGCTTGGAATAAGACTTACTCCGAGATTAGTCTATTCAAATTCGGCGTTTAATCTAGGTATAAGAGCTTATTCCATTTTGGTTGAATGCAAGCTAAGTAAAATGCTAAGGCTCTTGAATGTAAGGGTTGTTTTCCATACAAATATAGTTCCGGGCGATAACGTTTCTACCCTAAATCAAGTAATCCACGATTTTTGATTGTGTTGTAGTTATAAAAAAGTGAGATCCATTTTATTTATATTTTTATTTATAACATATAAAATTAGTTTTTCATAATAATCTACAACATATGATAATTCGTAAGTTTTAAAAGCAGAGAAACGTTATTACTAAATGTATGGAAATTTTCAGCTTTACTAATTTTTTTGAGATTGTTTCTTTTGCTCTTTCTCGCGCCACTTTGCGAGTGTAAACGAAACTTTACGAACCCGAAGGACTATTTAAAGCTTGCACTGTAATCTTGTTCCAAGATGGCGAAAGCCAATTTCTTTGCCTATGAGTGTATGTATACAAAACACATATCCGCTGTAGATTGAGTTTGCAATCTTATTACTATTGTAAATGTGTTGCTATATTGATTGTAGATGCGTCGTTTTGACTTTAGACGGTTTTATTCGCATTGAATTTTACCATAGATGCAAAATATATTAATTCTCGTTGATATAAGTGTTAGAGACACGCGTTAAACCTAGGCTGGAACTCAAATCGCTTAACCAGCCAGCTATAAAAAACTGTGAATAGGTTGGAAAAACAGAGTTTGGAACATATGAGGGGGCTGTTAGATTTATAAATTGAGAACATGATTCAATTTTGTATGATGCGGTAGTGGTTACACTTGAGAATAAGTAATTTTTTGAACCGTGTATATTTTTTTTTTTTTTTTTTTGCCCCGCGGCGACTTCAACACCTACTACCGCCGGGCTATGGCGTTTCCACGAATTAGTGATTTCGCCAGTGTCAAGTGTATATAAGTATAAATCAATATAGCAATAAAATACAATCCAATCTTCTCTGGGAAGATTGGGGGCAACGTTGTTCGGTAGTTTGTAGGACAGAGGTCAAGATAGTTTTAACCTATGTACCACTTCGAGTCCACTTGTAACGAGAAGAAAGATGCCAGATACGCGAAATAAGTCCAAGTTTTCAATCACTGTGCAACACAATGGCATAAAAAGTACAAATCACTATCAGAAAAGAACTTTGAACACCTAAAAACACAAAAAAATAAAACTAAAACAAATTACACATCCGCCATCTTTTAACGTTGCAAATGGCCTCCAACCGTGTATTGTCATAGAGCTAAAAAGGTGCTTTTTTTCCGCACACGGTACCGTTGATCTGTCATTTCAACTGTCAAATTGACATTTGAACTCCATTCCCACAGCGAGGCCCTACTTTGAAAATCGAAGTTAGAAATACCGTTAGCAACATCCATTTCTCTTGATTTATTCTCGAATGACGAGTGATAAGGATGGAGTCACCGTAACTTCGAACTTCGATTTTCAAAGTAGGGCCTCTGAGATCACGACGCGAATTTAATTTACAACCTGGCCGCCATTGCAACCAAGTAAATAAGAGCTATTTTAATGTTGACAATACGATAACCTCTAAAAAGCTATATGGATTTACCGAATAGAATTAAGCCCAAGTTCCAAGAAGTTCTATGACCATCGCAACCAGCGTTTATTAAATACGTGCTGAAGTAAAAAAAAAAATGTTGTTTTGCACATACTTTTTACTTTTTAACGACACGTACCGTGGTCTAATGAGTAGATCGTCCTTATTGTATCTATTATCTTTATTATTTATATTCAAGGAAACGTAATACTTTAACTCTTATATTCTTATGTGAAAAAAACTAAGTATAAAATCAATAAAAAGTTACAGAGCTTCAATAAAGAAATTAAAGTTTTAATTTTTCACTCTCCGCGCCATCTATATTCGAATGTTGCAACTTAAATCGATTGTTAGTTGCTATTGCTACCTATACATCCGCAGCGGATACGTGTGGCTGATTCATTGATAAATATGTTGTTTTCTTTGTGCTATTAATAACAAAATTCCTAATTTGAAAAACATGAAGCAGGATCTGTAATACTTTGTTTACCCCTTGTGCAATCGAATTGTTAACAATTTTGCGTTCTTTACTATCAAGTTAATAAGAGCTATTATAACAGTAACAATGCGATAACAATAGAATGTGGAATAGAGATACCGAAGAGTCATTTGACTAAAAACGCTAACGAGTTTATTTCAAAACACATTTACATTACCAATGAAATAGGCCACCACAGATTAGACAGTTTACCTGCATTCAAGTCTATTTCGTCAATGTCAATGTCTGTTTAGAGTTAGACCATAGAGGTTGGAAAGCATAAAGGGAGTATAAAAACGGCTGAGTACTATTCGCACCTGTTACAAATGCCATTCGTTAAAATGAGTCGTCTATATATATATATGACCACTTTCGATTGAATTTCAAAAGTGTTCTACCACAGTGATGGGCGGTTTATCAATAATATTGGCTACACGCTGTGTTGTACACAGAAGAAAAGGTGGCACGCTTGACATTTGGCAACACGTGATTTATGCCTTCCTACCCTCTCCTCACATCTATGGTCTATTACGTTAGTATATTAATGTCTATGATTAGAACACCTACTTATCAGTTTCACTGATTTTGGTCAGACCGGACAAGCTAGGGACGGCCGGCAAACTGTTAATTTGTGGGACCCTTATCCCGATTTCTCCAACCACTTAACAACTTTGATACTTACTACCAATTTCACCAAACGATGTTAAATATCAATGTTAATCGAGTGTTAATTCATACATTTTGACAGCTGTTAACGCTCTAATCGTCAAGTGGTTAACATCGTTTGGTGAAATTGGTACTTAAGGTTGAATTTAAAACGGAAGTTATATTTTTAGTCATGAACCGTCAAATATCCGGTAAGTTCTGTTTATTATTATTATATTTTAAAAAATTTCTTGGCTTTTGCCGAGAAATAGAGTTATTTAAAAAAACTTATTTCGCGATATAACAAAAATATATTTGAGATACTCATAACAAGCCCTTTCATTTGATATGTGACACAGTAAGGTCCCACAAAAAATGACCCTTATTTAAAAAAATATATTTTCTTTGCACATCTGTGTTTGGGTCATCAATTTACATATGTGTACCAAATTTCAACTGAATGGGTCCAGTAGCTTCGGAGCAAATTGGCTGAGACAGACGGACAGACAGACAGACGAGTGATCCTATAAACGTTTTTTTTTTCAATTTTTGTACGGAACCCTAAAAAGTCCAAAATACCAGGATTACTGTGTTTTTTTTGTGGACTTCTTTGTCTGGCTTAGGAGTCTGGCTCCGCCACAAGGAGAAATCTTCAGCGGAGAAGATCACCGGGGGGAACTTCATCTTCAGAGCGAACTCCTTGGATGCTGAGAGCAACATTCAGAACGGCTTCGACCCCTTTACCCTGAGACAGGAGAGGATGGCTGACTTTGCGAGAAACAAACGATCTCCTCACAGTAAGTTCCATATCTCATTCTCTCTCACCTCTTTCTCGCGCTCTTCACCCGTGGTTGGTTAAGTCAGGTTAACAAAAAATTGTATTTCAAAATCAAATTTAACAGAGTCGACAGCGCTCCGCTTTGGCGGAGCTTCTATTTCTAAGTGTTTTGGCCCTTCGGGGCGGCTGAAGAAATGGTACTTATTACTGAGTGTCTTGGTCAACTGGACATAGCCTACCGTACCACGGGAGACGACATCTTTCGTAACTATTCTTTCGTTATTTTTTGAATGAGCGGAGATGTCGGCAGCGGACGCCCTAGATGCACATACAGTGATCAGATTCGGGATGAATAAAGACCAAATCAAAAACACCCGAAACCGACATACGTGCATGAAGAGGTTGATGAATAGAGGAAGCGAAACTATCCTGTAATGACAGGTGACAGGCGACAGCCCAGTGATGTATCACCGTGTTAGCTTTGCAATGTATACCAAATTGTCACCTGTCACCTGTCGTTGTCAAGATGGTGAAATAGGGGGCTGGCGTTCCATAGTCTCTTAGATGATCCGATATGTAAGTTTCTTAGATGATCCGAGTTGGTCAAAAATTTGTGACTTTCCCACTAATCAACTAAACTGCTCAACTGATCAAAATTTGTAGCATAAATATGAAATAGGCTTAGATTATGTTAGATCTTCAGCTGGCCCGAAGGGCCCAAACACTCAGAAATAGCTCCGTCAAAGCTATTTTTTATTTTATTTCGATATCATTTGTAATTTGTGCTTGCTATTTGGTCGGTGGGGAATAGAGAATGCAAATAACCAGTCATAACCGATTTTATCCGGTTATTTTCATACAAAAATGGTTAATAACCGGTTAAATTCATATAGCCTTAAGTACCTAGTTCTTTCGCAAATCTTTGAAACGCTATACTTCTGTTAAAATCATGAAATGTCGCTTAAATGATTTTGCCTTTCCACCAGTGTTATATTTTGTTACTTAAGTCGTTAACTTCTTCAGAAGTTAGTTGTCTAGTACCCATGCTTCAAATCTAGACCTTAGTTTTGGACTAGGTCAGTTTGAGTGATTGTTCCCTGACATTTATTTAGTTATTGAATAGTACGGTCACGGACTTTAATTGATGAACCACTATAGACCCTTGTCACGTAAAACCTATAATTAATTCCTGTGTAATTTCCATAGATGTAGGAAAACATAGATCCTGTGTAGCCAAATGTCAAGCGTACCACCTATTTATTTATTTATTTATTTATTTATTTATTTGCCTTAAATTGTATGTACATACAAGAGGTGGTATAATTTTTGATATAAAATAGACTCAATACAATTTTACCAGTTCGTTACCTTTTTCTTCTGTGTACAACACAACTTGTAGCCAATATTATTGATAAACCGCACATCACTGACCGCAAACTTACGCACACTAATGCAGACTGACACACTGACACATCTAAAAAGTGGTACTCTCTCTATGCTTTGATACCTCTATAGTAATTTATATCTCGTCACTTCACGCTGTCTTCATGACAAGTGTAAGGTAGATCAATAAAATCTTTTGTATATCTGTACAAAAATACATTGTATTCATAAATTATTTTTTTGTAGTGTTTTTCTTTTCAGATGAAATAAAGCCACGACACAGGAAAAGTTTAACAAATAACACTAAAGCGACCAATGAAACTCCTGCAGTATTTAATGAGGACCCCTACGAAGTGACGGTCCTGCTAGATAACGAGAATAATAAAAACATAGATTTCCATACGTATCCTAAATACGAATCTGGAAACGTAGCTGGAGAAAATAAAACAGTTGAAGATCTTACTACAAATGAACTTGCTGGTATAAAAGAAGTGGAAAAAGAATATACTACTCATGATTCAGAATTTCAAGATTTCAAAGATGTAAACAATGGGACGGATGGAAATATATCGACTCCTAAAAGAAGCATGAATTATATTGAGAACGATGGGAACAGGATTAATCTTCTCGAAAGTTTAAGCCACGGCAAAGTGCATCCCCCATATAACTTTTTGAAAGGAGATAAAAGATGGCAAACTGCTCCTGTACCAACATACACCGGAGTACCAAAAGAACCTAAAACCGAAGACCCTAAAACTCCTAAGCCTATCACTGAAAGAGGCCTAATAAAAGTATTATCAATGCTAACAAAAACGTTTAAAAAAATTATAAAACAACATAACGATATAAAAATAATGCACACACAAATGCAAAGTGTAAATGACGAGTTTAAGGTTAATATAGACACGCACACGAAAAAACTACAAGACTTTGACATAAAATACTTATTCTTCTTAAACATAATGGAGAAGTTAAAGGCGTTACAAGACAAGTTAAGAACTCAAGAGGAAACTTATCGGAAAAAGGACGAGCAGATGTCGAGGAATCTGGTGCAATTTGAGAATCAACAGAAAAAGTTCTTGGCACAGCAGCAACAGTTCTTTAATATCCAGAAGTTAATGCTAGCACAGAACGAGAAGGTGAATCAAAAACAAAACACAATAGCTAAAACACAGTCAGAGATATCGCACAGACAGAACAACTTTGCAAGAGTATTAGAAAAGGCAAAGAAGTTGTACGGAAGTGCAAAACTCCCAAAATTACCACATACAAATGTTAAACCGAAAAATTCTGAAAGAAACCTCTCTGAAACTAGAAAATTTCAAGTGTCGCAAGCGCCAACCACTACAGAGTCCGTCACTATCAACCTATTCTCGATACCTGCTAGTAACCCTATAGAAAATCAAGATCAAATGATATTAAACGAAAAAGACGAGCGACCGGTCGACGAATTGATTTACAAGTATTACTTCAACAACACTTTTATAGATACAATTATAAAGAACAAAATACTATCAGGCTTTTATCTTGGAGATAAAGGATCGCTCACAAGGAACGCTAAACACAAAAGGAATTATAAACCTAAGATCACTACTAATCTAACTGCAGATGCGACTGTTCTCTTACCTATATACAATACAACTGTTCTTAATAACACAGTCAAGAGAGAACGAAGATGGATCAACCACCATTCCAAAACCAGACACAGAAGAAAACACAACGGTAAAGGTTCTGGTACAACTCGTCGACCAATATATCGCGAGGATGAAACGACCAAACCAGATGAAGAGAAAAAAGAGACAACCCAAGAAACTCGGGAGCCGAGAAATGCTGTGAATCCGTTTCTGACGATGGCAACACGTTTCTGTACCCAGATTGGAAAGAACAAAACGAAGCAGGTTCTGGACTGGTGTGTTGAGAAGGCGTTACGTAAACTCAAAAGTATTGGTAAGTTGAATTTGAAAGACGAGGTATTTGTGTACTGTTAAAGTAAAAGTCTTGAAATGTCAAATGCTTAAATTTTGTCCAGAAATCTTAAAACGTCCTTGTCGTGGAATGTCAAGGTCAAGGTCAAGGTCTTACAACGTCAAGGTTGTACAACGTTAAGGTTCTACGATCTAGGCAGCTTGACATTGTCAAGACTTTGACTTTAAAAAAAGTTGGTATTTTGCTACCTGGTCATTCTGAGACTTTGACGTATTACTGGTATGACATTCTAATACTGAGAAGCCCGTCACAAGATACGTCAAAGTACCTAAACGTCAAACCATAGAAAACTGACATTTTTGACGCATCTTGAGACGAGGAAAAGTCAAGATCAGTTTATAAAGACGGGCCTCAGATGTTGACGTAAACTGGTCATTCTGAGACTAAGTATGACATATTACTACTATTATGACATTCTACGATCTACGCAGCTTGACATTTCAACACTTTGAATTTAAACGCCGAAGCGCTCGCAATGGATTGTATGCTGCTTAGACCATTTGCTGGGTAGTGATTCTGTAAACAACGCCGGTCGTGCGGACTGTCGAGTGATCTCCAAGCGGCGAGATTAAGTAGTCCCGTGAGAGCGAACAAAACACATCGTGCTGCTTAATTGAAAATGCACGCGCTACAATGTGTTTTGTTCGCTCTGACGGGACTACTTAATCTCGCCGCTTGGATATCACTCGACAGTCCGCACGACCGGCGTTGTTTACAGAATCACTACCCTGATCTTTTGTGGCAGCCCTTTGTTTAGAGTACAGCGGCCACTCTTCAAATTCAATAAAAGACTTTGGTTTATTAAACAACATATTATTAACGAGGGCGTCAGTGGACGGTTGGAATTCATTTATTGTGTTGTAAAATTCAAGTAAGGATAATTAAACAGAAAACAAACAAACGAAAGAACTTACAAAATTACTTAAAACTACACTAATCTAACAAACCGCTACCAGTGGGCATTGTTCCTAAAATGCTGGCAGCATTGCCACGTTGAATGGCAATGCTTAATCTTTGTGCCAAGTACAGGCCAGCATTTTTGTCACGGGATGCGTCGATCAGGCGCTTTGACAAATCTTTAAAAATACGGTGTGCTCCTGGTCCCCATTGTCCTAAAGTTTCGACCCCAAAAGGCTCAAATAAGTAACTTCTATCAAGTTGATTCCGCCGCGAAACCAGCCCTAGTACTTGTTCCGGGAAGATGTGACGGCGCAAGGGTGTCCACGCAAGTGGCATCCCAAACCAACGGCCGAAAAATGGAAAATTAAATTAATTAAATTTTTATTTTATGGACGGTTGAAAATTAAATTACGAACGATTCCACGGGTGTCCCTTGTTTTGTCGACAAACTTTTCGTCGAATTTCATTTCATCGAAAACGCTTCAAGTAAAATTTAGTTCACGAATTATTGTTTGGTGTAATTTTATTTCATGAGCAGATCATTCCAATTTTTATTATTTCATAGAATAACTGTTCAGGGAATATTATTTGGCAAATTATTCATTTTGTATGAATTTTAATTGGCAGAACAACAAAACAACGAATTTCATTTGTTCGACGTTTCATTACATTTGTTTTTAAATAATCGAATACACATAGCGCCACAACTACGCGGAACACCTACTAGGTCTCAACTAATCTATAGGTTAGGTTAGGTTAGAATTGTGTCAAGGCGCGAAGCGCCACAACTACGCGGAATAGGAGCTCCGCAAAGCGGAGCTCCGTCGACTTCGTCTCACGGTCTAACATTGAAATAATAAAGTAATGCCATAGATAACTGTGTATGATAAAAAAAAAAAAGATAAAAGATATTTATTCAGTAAGTAGGCCGCACGGGCACTTTTACACGTCAAGAATCTACCAGCGCTTCCCAAGAGGAGACACTGCTGAGAAGAAACGCCGCAAGAAACTCAGCAGTCAGTCATTTTTTAAACATATTACAATGGTACTACTTAATCTAGCATTATATAAAGCAATAAATATTAAATTCAATATAATATTAAATAACATGCGTAGATCAGCAGGAAAACATGCCAAAAATGTTATGTGAGAGATAAAGGAAGAAATAGGAGAAAAAAAAAAAAAAAAAACTCACATTTGTTTATAACACGGTGCAAGATGACCACATAAAAGTTTCGATACGGTTTCCTACATCAATGGTGTCCCCTAGACAAGATAAAGCTTTTGCAATTTATCAAATTATTATTGACTATGTTTCGGGTTTAGACCATGCATTTTTGTGTGTTAGATAGTCCTCGACCCTATAATACGCTTTTGACATTAACGATTTTTTCAAGTAATTTGCCAACTTTCTTAAATTTAAATAATATTCCTTGTAATAATTTGTATGTTAATTAAAAATACTTGAAACAATATATCACGAAACGTTTTCCATGACATAATTCAACTATTTAATGAATCATCCGACAAGTAAAAATACACGATTTAAAATTACTTGCAATGACCATTCCACGAACTGAATTCTCGACGAAATGAAAATACATGAAATGTTGACTTTGAAGTGAAATTCGACGAAATAAGTGTCGACAATTTGATGATAAACCCGATTCCACAGATACAAAATTTGACGTGCAGAAAGGAACAACGCAGATGATGGCGAAAATAATGACAAGTCGACCAGTCACCAGACTTACTCATTCACCGTATAGAATGATATTTGCGCCCATCTCCAACCAAGGTATGACGTCGATGAGTACAGTTAAGTATAACCACGACATATGTAACACTAGAAACCAGGGCTCGGATACCGGTTAAATTTTCAAACCGTTATGAACTTGATGCAAAACCTTTTCATTTCGGTTTCGTTTGCATAAACCGGTTAATTCAGAGGCATATCGTGCGCGTCTTCGCATCACAAGTCAAAAAAACAAGTTGCAACGAACGCGTCGGTTTCTCGACGCGCCGCTCGTGGATTAAACCGGTTAATTAAGGTTAAAATAGAGATGTCAAAACGATGATGATGGGAATGATGGGTATTTTTTAACCCGGTTCCGAGCAGCAGGGCAGAAATCGCTAAGATTTGCCAGTAAACTATTATGTGCTACAGAGTTCTTTGCTTAAATAGATGAAAACTTTTCTTGGTCGTCTCACATTGATTATATCTGTAGTAAATTAAGAGTCCTATTGGGAAGGTTTTATCACTTAAGCTATAGAGTTCCAAATAGCACATTAAAATGCTTATACACGTCATTGGTTGAATCAATTATTTGTTACTCTCTTGATTGCTATGGCCTGACTTTTAAAACAAATTTGGATAAAGTAGAGAAAATGCAAATAAAATTTCTAAAACTACTAGTGAACAATAAAACTAAAAATAAATTTAAACACGACTATTATAAATTATTTAAACTATGTAAAATCCTACGGGCGACCCTTAGACACAAGTACTTACTGGCAGTTAATCAGCATGGCAATCAAGAGATTAACTTATCGCAATTGAGCCAAGAACATGGCACCAGGTCAGTAGCCGCTGGTAAATATGCTGTACCCAGAGTGAGCAACTACTATGGAGACAGGCTTATTGAGAAGCGCTTGCCTTACATCCTCAACAGCATACCTGCCGCTTTGAGACTAGAGCCTAATAAAAATAGATTTAAGAGAGCTTTATTTAAGCATTACCTTAATATTATTTAAATTTAAATTATTTACTTAATGTTTAATAACTGTAGCTTGTAAACTGTAACTTGTATACTAAGACTAAGACTCGCGGATCCCACAGTCAAACTGTGAAAACAGTTTTGCGGGACGTTGTTGTAGAACTAAGTTTGTTAATATGTTATAATAAATAAATAAATATAAATAATAATAAAGTTGATTACGTTGGATCAATACCTATCTTTTCTCATTGATTTTACACGTAAAACGCCTTTTTCGCTGATACGACAAGTTATTCTATTTTTAAAAGATCAACAAAATAGGAAATTCTCGTCAGGATATTTGTTTTGCATTTTTAATTAGTGTACTTTCAATATACGAAAACGGGATTATAAAAAAATTATCACTTTTTAGTCTTTTTGATGTTTACTTATATATTTTTTATCTGACCCAGAAAACAAAACAGTGAATACTGTCAGCTTAATAAGTAATAACTCACTCATAGATCACCTCTTTAATTTTATCATGTTTTTTTCCAGCTCCAACTACCACAGATACAATATTCCCGACTGTGGAACCTGTTACGATCGGTGTTACGCAGCAAACTAATCCATCAGCTCCCAGAACTGATGGATTCTTTCCAGGTACTTGTACACTGGCAACTAGGGAATGCAATTTAACCGGTTATTAACCGTTTCATTATGAAAATAATCGGTTAAAACCGGTTATAACCGGTTATTAACATCCCTACTGGCGACGCTAGGACGATCTTGTTTATCGAAATCGTTTGAGTTGGTTCATGACATGATGATCTAAATACTTTATCGGTTAATGTTTTGGTATAAAAAAACCGTACGTGACGTGACGTGATATACAATTTGAATAAAACGTTAACAATGTCACTTAAGTCGTATCCTTTTGTATAAGTCACTTAAAACATTTTTAAAATCTCTTTTTGAAGTGGCGCTTTAGTATTTTTGTTGGGTATATAATTTGAAGCCACACAGAGAACACACCATGATAATACTATACGAAGTATAATATACACATCAAAATAATGAAAGGATATATTTGATTTATATTGGTAAACTTTTATTTATTTAATAACTTTAAATGTAATTCAAATTACAGATAATGAAGAATTAGAACATAATTTGAAACAGTTCGGTAAGTGTTTTGATTGAACTTTGATGAAATTTTATGAAAAACTAACTTACTTGTATCTCGCGGCGTTTCTTCTAGTGTCGGGTTCCTATAATCAAACCTTGGATAGATAAGGCTTATTTCGGGTTAAAATTTGACATTTGCTTACACAAAATTTGATATTTTTTTATCCGAAGTAAGCCTATCTGTCCGCGGTTGGAATATAGGAACTGGCCATAAGCAGTGGATTCTTTTTGTATCTTGGAACTTTGGACTTAGTGTATAAGTGCCTATCGGGCCTTGTTACAAATTAAGACTGCGCCGAGTGGCGCCGTCATTACTATTATTGTGTTTTCTAATAAAGTAAAGTATTTTCTTAAAAATGGTCGGTAGGTTTTGGTACTACAAATGAAAACACAACTTATAGGGTATATCACATAGTTTAATAACAATTCACCTTCGAGTTATCATCTTAACGGAAAAAAGTGGCCACCTTTTCCCGTTAAGCCGACTACTCAAAGGGTAATTGTTATTAAAATTGATTACGTACCCCATATATTGTGTTTTTACTTGCGCTACAAAAACGTATCGTCTGATTCCAAGAAAATTTAGTTACTTAATTAGAAAACACAATAATAGTAATGAGAGCTCCACTGGACGCTCGACGTTTGCTCGGTGCAGTCTTAGGTTTCCATTTGTATCTTTACATAAGGCCCGATACGCTTTTGCCTGTTTTGTCTATGCTATGGATCAATTGTTTTTCACAGATGTAAATAAAGATCCCGAAGGCAACGTTTATTACGATGGAAGCATGCACGAAAGCGACCTTGGTGGTAAGTTAAATGGCTAATAGGCTGGTTAATTGCTTCCGATATATCGCACTGCTAGATCAAAACAGTATCAACTCAAAATCCTTGATAGTTTTGTTTCAACCTCATAGTAGTTGTACTAATGTTGATTTTAAAATACAGTTTTATTTTGAGTTACTACTGTTTTGATCTAGCAGTGCGATATATATGCTATAGCAACCGGCGACGCACGACCCACTAAGTATACCGGGGGTCCCGCGGCTATGCCACATGAAGGGAAAGTACCTTAAATATGGTCCGTAGGAGACTATGCTATTTAGAAACTTTATTTTATTTTAAAAACTGAATAATATTGCATGCAAAAAATAAAAAAAAACTTCAGTTTTTGCATGTATTTTAACGTACTAATAATTTTTCTTGAACGTACAGTCAGCTGCAGAGATAAGTATACCCTCCTGCATACAAGTTTCCTATGCAGGGGGGTATACTTATCTCTGCAGCTGACTGTACAATTTCACATTGTTCCTTTATTTTTATATACAATGTTACTAGGAGGGAATTATTTCTTATCAGTTAGGTACCCTTTTCACTGGCACTGGTAGCACAGAGGCATTCCATCTTAGTCCTCAGGGTTGGCAACCCATTTGCAGTCTTAGGATTGCATTGCAGTCTTGTGAATGCGAATGTCTATGTCTATAAAAAAACATAAAAATACAGAATGATTTTTTTTGCATATTTCGTCTGTTTAATTACCAGGTGAGGCAAGCATTTTTTTTATATTTAAATGTAGTCTTACTTACTTTTTAAAATAAAAAATGTCTTCATAAAGCAAAATCCTCTATGTACAATACATGTATAAGGTTGCATAGCCATGGGATGCCCTGTAAGTATATACCTAGTATACATTTATAAGAAGCGTTGAAGCGTATTTATCGATGTGGATAGACGTGAATAGAGTTCGACCAGCGAGAGACACAAGCATTTTTCTCAAATTCTTCGCCTCCGTCCACCAGGATCCATTGATAGATCTATTAAAGGGGTCAAATGGACTTTTGTACATTCAAATCCATTAATAGAGTAGAGTGGGCTTTAATGTACACTTAAACCCATTTGGAGTCGCTTTTTGATACGCTGGTATTCGTCAATGGATTTAAATACACTATGAAGTTTACAAAAATCTATGAATGGATTCTATTGAACTTTTTTTAGACAAGGGATCTATCAATGGATTTTAGTATACTACTAGCGACCCGCCCTCGCTTCGCTTCGGTTTATGTGAGTTTTCTGTAACCCCCGTACATAAAACAGAGATTTATTAAAAACCTTCCTCTTGAATCACTATATCTATTACAAAAAACCGCATCAAAATCCGTTGCGTAGTTTTAAAGATCTAAGCATACATAGGGACAGACAGCGGGAAGCGACTTTGTTTTATACTATGTAGTGATGATAATGTCCACGAGTATCCATCAATTGCTGGATCCAAGTGTATTAAAAGTTTAGTAAAATCCATTAAAAAAAAAGATGTAAAACAACATGTAGTGACTAAGATTGAAAAGGGCATGCTTCGATGGTTCGGTCATTTGGAAAGGATGGATGAAAGAAGATTGACGAAAGAGATATACAGATCGAAAGTGAGTGGACGGGTCGGAAGGGGCCGCCCTAGGCGTACTTTTTCGAGTCAAATCGGAGAAATACTGGAAAAGGGCCGAGTCTTAAGTACCCGAAACCGACGTGCGTGCATGACTCGATGTATGAATGTGGAAGAAGCGAAAGAAATTTGTCAAGATCGTAGCAAGTGGAAAGAAGTGGTCTCTGCCAGAAGAAGAAGAAGTGCTCTGGGAAACAGGCGTGATTTAATGTACATATGTATGTATGTATGTAAAATCCATTGTTGGATACTCATACACATAGTAGTGTACTAAGATCCATTGATGGATCAAAGTGTAATTAAGAGTGCCACAGATTCCATTGATGGATCCCAGTATATTAAAAAGTGTAAGCGACTCCAAACGGATTTAAGTGTAAATTCAAGCCCACTCTACTCTATTATTCAAAGAACATATCTGACTTACAGCTTGTTGCCAAAGCGTCTGACACGAAATGACACACAAATAAGTACTTATTAAGCAAAACAATATTATTCTATGTATACAGAACGCAAACAAGGAGAAAAAAACTATGTTACAAAAAGGATTTTTTAACTGCAATCGTCCTAGTGGATGGATTTGAATGAACATAAAGTCCATTTAACCCCTTTAATGGATCCTATCAATGGATTCTAGTAGACCGAGGGAGTTTTTAGAGTATTAGGTAATTCCCTGGAAACGAAGGCGTGCTTATGTGTATGTATGGTAATTTTCCTTTTTCTTTTTGCAGGTGACAGAAGCAAGCCTATATCGGACTTCTTGCCAGGATTTGAAAGTGACTCAAAAGTGGAGCTCGACCCCAAAGCCTTGGAGTTGCAGTCTCTCAGACAGTTAGCTACCAAATTACCATTTAATAATATTTAGCCAGTGTAGAATGATCCCTATGAGGGCCGTATTAATTTTCACTCGGTAAAACCATATATTACCAGTGCTCGGATACCGGTTAAATTTTCAAACGGTTATTACGTACTTGATGCAAAACCTTTTCATTTCGGTTCCGTTTGCATAAACCGGTTTTTTTTCCAGTTATTGGAGGAAAGTTCTTTTCTAATTAACCGGTTTCAAGCTTGAAAAACCGGTTAATCCAGACGCATACCGCCCGCATCTTTAGATCACCAAGTTGCAACGAACACGTCGGTCTCTTGACTCGACGCTCGTAGATTAAATACGTACTATTAATACTCTGATTTTACTGTACGAGTATGTTTACCTTTTTTATGTTTGTTTGTTGGTCTTTACTAACTACGGTATTTTGTTGTTCCAGTATGCTGATCAAGGAGGGTCCAAGAAAGCGAAATCCACGACTTAAATAATTTAAAATATGTTCGAATAAAGCTGTATAATATAAGTGATAATTATGTAAAATATATAAAATGTGATAGACTTATAAAATAAGGTGTTTGTTTTATTATTTTATCAATACATGCCTTGTTATGGTAACGAATAAATATACATAGGGCAGAGTGACCAGTGGTCAGCCAGAGATCTGTAGTCGGCCTCAGCCTATACTTTGTATGAGTGTAAAGAGTTCGATAGATATATTTTCCACTCTTCGCACTCATATACGGTCGTCTACTGGTCTCGGGCTGAGCACTGGTGACTTTACCCTATGTCTATATGTATATCTATATGTATATCTATTAATCTCAGCAGATAATCTGACATAAAAAATTTCACTCACATTTTTAAACCAATCGCACCACTGGTAGATGACGTAATACAAAGAGTCACGTGATCTACCAGTGACGCGATTGGTTTAAAAACGAAACGAATAGAAACGCTTTTTATTGTAACGCATCTCGTCCTATAGTCTATACTTTTAGGCATTTAAAAAACTGTAAACAAAACAACCACGTGATATAGTTCGTCAGCCAATAGAAGCAGACAATGTTCTGCTTCTATTGGCTGACGTCAAAGTTCGATAAAACAGTTTTGATTGGCTGTTTAACAATGTCACGTGGTTTGGAATGTTTACATTTTTTTAAATACCTAAAAGTATAGACTATAGGGCTATACTCCTTTTACTTAAACAAAGTAGAATAGGCTTTTCTCACTCGCACAGTGTCATACAAATTACAAGGACAAAACAAATAAGCAGGTAGCCAAGTGGCCAGCAACAAACGATAACCTTAGGACTCATTCACAATGGTATTTGAAAATAAAATATTTACCTTAAAAGTTACTTTGTATACCATACGTTTCTTAAGGTGCACTTTTTGTATTTTTTATTTAAATTAAATTGAGTAAAACGGTGGAATTCAATGCGGCTGGATTGCAGTTTCTTATTTAATTTTGTGACTTTAAGGGTTAAGGAGACATCTATCGGTTTCACTAGCCAAGTCACAGGTAAACGATAAACAATAAGTCGCAGGAAGGGAAACAAACGCGTCCGCACCGTACAGATGCAAGAGCCGACTGACTATCTGCTCCATTGTGAGCGCGGCTTTAGCGGATTCTCATTAGAAGGGAAATTTTGGGGGCGGCTTTTGACAAGTTGTAGGGAGAGAACACCGCTGTTTATCGATGTTATCGACAAATCGATAGTGTTCTATTTATATAAGTCTCTATTAAATAAAACCTAAAAGAGCTCACGCCCCGAATGCATTATTTATTATTATTTATTTATTTATTAAACCAGCAACAAAAATTACAAATATACAAAAGCCCTGCAAAACTGTATTAGTACAGTTTGTCTGCAGGAAGACTTTAAAATAACAGTAAGTGCTATAATCTTAATATTATACAATGTTTAGCTCGACACAATGGATAGCGATAATGTAATTCTAAGGCAGTGTGTCTAAAAGATATTTCTTTAGTTTTCTCTTAAATATACGTTTATTTTGCTCGAGACGGATGTCCTCAGGTAAACTGTTGAGAATATATGGCAGGCGCTTTTTTAAAGTTCTATCCCCGTAATAGTTGTTAACTCTAGGCACATCGAATTTACCGGCAGACACCAATCTCATAATTCAATCATTTTATTTTTTCGATAATCATTCTCGCACGCGGGCTGTATTATAGGTACAGTCACCACCCGCGAATGTTACGCCACTTGCCACTCTTCTTAATTTAGCCGTGTACTACGCTCGGGTAATATGTCAAGTCGGCTGTCAACCCAAAATGCATTACACGGTTAAATTAAGAAGAGTGGCAAGTGGCGTAACATTCGCGGGTGGTGACTGTACCTACTAGACACCGCCGTCTACTTGCGCTTTTAATGAAAAATGGTGTTGACATTGAATTATTGATTAAATTAGTTGAGAATATGCCTGTGCTGTGGGACAAAGACCTGGTATGATTATCTAAAGAAGCAAAGGTGAACGAATGAACGAGTGATGTCCAAGCGGCGAGATTAAGAAGTCCCGTCAGTGCGAACAAAACATATTGTAGCGCGTGCATTTTCAATTTAGCAGCATGGTTTCTGTCGATGGATCGAACGTATAAAGCTGCTTAACTGAAAATGCACGCGCTAAAAATATGTGTTTTGTTCGCTCTGACGGGACTACTTAAACTCGCCGCTTGGACATCACTCGTCCGTCCGTTCGACCGTCGTTGTTTAGAGAATCACTACCCAGGGATGCACCCATAATGACCTTATGAGTAGATGTAGGCCAATATGAGTTTTTTCTTCCTTTTTTTCGACAATATCACACGTGCAAACTCTATGGCGACCAGTTCATAATTGAAGCATAGAGACGGCACTCGAAGCTAACATCCATCCGGTAAAAACATTACATGTATACAAGGATATCCGTTCACTGACGCTCCGTTGTCCGGTGAAAGCAACGGACGTCAACAAGCGGCCTATCATAACATGTCAATGATAATTATTGTTTTTACCATCGACACAATGATATGGTGGAAAGTAAGTAATGCTACACTCAAGCGATATGGTATTTCATACATACATAAGTACATTAAATCACGCCTGTTTCCCAGAGAGGTAGGCAGAGACCACTTCTTTCCATTTGCTACGATCTTGACAAATTTCTTTCGCTTCTTCCACATTCATACATCGAGTCATGCACGCACGTCGGTTTCGGGTACTTAAGATTCGGCCCTTTTCCAGTATTTCTCCGATTTGACTCGAAAATGTACGCCTAGGGCGGCCCCTTCCGACCCGTCCACTCACTATTGGAAAATAATAATAATGGTGATTTAGTGGTCAGACCTTGTCCGTCCATATCGCTTCCACCATCTTATCCTTTAACCTGCCGCCAGCAGCATTCGCATTGTGTTCCGGTGTGGGGATAAGACAGCCGGTGACATTACTAGCATAGAGGCATTCCATCTTAGTCCTCAGGGTTGGAAACTAGGTCTTAGGACTGTTAGGCTTGAGATTAAAGTCTTGAGATTGTAGTCTTTAGAATCCCAATGGGTATGCGTGTCAGATTCCACTTACCACCAGGTGGATGAGAAAAAAAACAACAAGGAATAAAAAAAAATATTGAAAAATGACATACTCGTAAAGTAAGATAATAACCATAACATGGTAACTGAAAATTAAAACTAAAATTAAATAAGACTAACTCTAAATACCTATATAAGGTGCTAACAAATTAGTCACGGATATTTTTACAGCTGATAGTACTCGGTTCTCGGA
Source organism: Acleris laterana (assembly GCA_963966035.1). Classification (NCBI taxonomy): domain Eukaryota; kingdom Metazoa; phylum Arthropoda; class Insecta; order Lepidoptera; family Tortricidae; genus Acleris; species Acleris laterana. Next base: position 2,156,955 of record OZ014467.1, on the reverse strand, counting down.
GTACATCTAAGTATGAAACATCATAGGTTTTCTTATGTTTTTTTGGAGAAAACTAGGAAACAAATTTGCTAAGTTAAAACACCCTGATAATAAGATAATTAAATGAGACCTCTTTAGACATTCTAGAACCTCTTCAAACATCATTCAGACGCTAGTATTTAATATCCAACAGTATTCCCGCCGAATCGTAATGACATTTACGAAAAACAACTTTTGACTAACAGTGTTAAACATCTTGACAGGTACATAATAGGGCTGATTATTTTTAAGATTAATTATAATTTATATTTTTTGGTCACCAAAATTAAAACAATAAAATGATATAAGTACAAAGGTTCCTTAATTACAGTTAAAAGTTAATTGTGTTATGTTATGTATTATCTCTTAAAATATCCGTGACTAATTCGTTAGCACCTTATAAATTAACTAAAACATTAAATCTAAGAATGGCCCCTGCGGCATTGTACCAAAGATGCTGGCAGCATTTCCCCGCTGGATGGTTAAACTTCCGTTCTTGGTTCTTGCCGTCCGTATGTCACTCTGTAGACTATTTGTTTGTTATGTTGTACAGTAGTGTAATTTTTGTAAATGTAAAACCAACAAAACATTGTTTTTATTGTATTTCTTAAAAGTCTACCAATTTTTTTTATTGTTACGTAACCTAATATTGCTTACTGTGTTTGCTTTCCCATAGACTAATCTTTTGATTTCTGTTTCCTTAGTGTTGCCAACCTTGACTGTAATTTTTATGGTATGTAACAAATGATTGCAATTTTGATTCTTGTTTGTTTTTCATTTTACGTTATTTTGTGTTAAGTGTGTCACTTTCCGTCTCTTCACCAAGCGGTTCCAACAGAAGACCAGTGCTGGCTTAATCTTTATCTTTATACGTTAAATAGGTACATACAAAGGAATAATTATATATAACTTTTTAAATCACAAAGTATTGTCAAAAAATTCTGTGTAATCAATTTGCATAAAAACGAATGTATAACTTCACTTTGCATAAAACTAGTTGCATAATTTCGCTCTGTATAATAAACCTCTCTTCAACATCATTTTATTATTTTAGCCTATATTGATCAAAAAACGGTGTGCGTATTTTTTTACTAGTGAGCAAAGCATAGCTCTACATTTGAAATAACAAACTTCAGCTTAATTACATTGCTAATATCCAATTCTAGCTCTAAGACAATACCGGTACTTCATTTTTAACAAAAAACCGTTATCGATTTCCCGCCATTTTTTATTTGTAAACAGTTCCTTATCAAAGTACTCACAACGACTCCTTCCTTGGAAACTAGAGCACGGGCATTTTAAAATATATATCTTGAATTAGAACTGGCTGCCACATAGTAAGTTTATTATTATTATGTCAATTGGGATTGTTCATATTTTTACAATTACTCCAATTCGAAAACCATTTCGAGGAATAGGGTTTTAAAGCCGTTCTTCATTATTAAGTTTTTGAAATATTTATCTATTTCGGATATTTTGGCAAAAGTATATTTAACCTTTGTTTGACTTTCGTTTTCGGCTTGAAGCCCTCTTAGGTGTATCTTACGGGTTAGGCGAAAACAGCTTGAAATTGTATGTTTTAATACACTATTACAATCACTTTTTTTCATTGGATATCATTAATTTGTTGTAATTTATTAGAAAATGCTATCCCAAATTTAAAATAATCATGTCATCCATAAAATGTCTGTTAAATAAATAATGATATTAAAACAAAACTATTGGGTCTAATACAAAATGAATGAAATTGGTGTCTTAAATTTTCCTATTATTTCGAATGAGAAAGTAAAAACTGTGGGTATTTTTTTTGGTCAATCCCAATTGGTACTTAGTTTAGTTAAGTTTATTTATTCATCAATGATATTTACATTTCTAAATAGGGTATCGTAAGACGGGGTGGGATTAAGTGGTGAGTGGGGACACAGGCTAAAATAAACCGTAATTTGTTACAAATAAGACGAAGTATTAAATGGATAATAATCACGTTACGTCTATTGGAAATAATTTCAGTCTTATAATAAGTAACATGTGCTTCATTTTAGGTTTACGGTACCCTACTCACCCCGTTTTACGGTACACTACATAATTTTGAAGAGATCAAAATTCAAAATTTTCATGTTTCCAAATGCAGTGTTTTGATAGAAGACATTATTTCTTGATATCGCTTATAAAACAAAACCTATTCTAACCAAAGTGTAGCAATAGAGTATTTGACAAGAGTGAAATTAAATTGGTTTTTCATTAACAACAGATATACATTATAAAAATACTAGGAAAACATCAATCTTTTATTTATGTTTGCTATTTTAAAATTTTAAAATTCATAAAATAGTATTAGTACAATATAAATTGCATCATAAATAGGAACTCAAAACATGACAAAAAATAATATCAACTAAACGCTTCTGATAACTTTCAAATAACTTCGTGATTCCCAAATAGCCCCGTTTTAAGGTACAAAAAGAAAGTACATTATTGCCTTAGTACGGAAGGAGGCCATTACCGTTCCTGCCTAGGCAAATATAAAAAACTAAGCCTGTACTGAGTCGTGGTAAAATCTTATACAGACACATTTTGGTCAATAATATACACTGCGTCTTACTTTTATAAGTTTTATTATCAAGTTTCAACAATACCAGCAAAGGTCAAAGTCGATATGGCTTTTACCGCCTAGAATGAATAGAGTACAGTAAAAAAAAGATAAAAGATAAAAGATAAAAGATATTTATTCAGTAAGTAGGCCGCACGGGCACTTTTACACGTCAAGAATCTACCAGCGCTTCCCAAGAGGAGACCACTGCCGAGAAGAAACGCCGCAAGAAACTCAGCAGTCAGTCGTTTTTTAACCATATTTAATACTACAATGATACTACTTAGTCTAGACTTATATAAAGCTATAAATATTAAATTAAATATAATATAAAATAGCATGCGTAGTTCAGCAGGAAAATATGTTCATGTTATGTCAGTAGAACACAATTAATATGGCGTGTCGTGAATCTTCGTTCGCGCAAACACGAACAACGATTCCGATGATTTCCGAAAGCACGAGTAAAACCCACCATCAGACTTGTACGTAATAGTTATAAGGTGCAAATTAAAATTAAATTTTCCCCGTGTGGTAGCCGGATTAGAATAGTGCCACTCCGTATCTTTCCGTGGATGTCGTAAAAGCCGACTAAGGTAATAAAGGCGTGTAGTACTGTTAGGCGATGGGCTTGCAACCTGTCACTAATACACTGGTAAACATCTTAGCCTAAGTGTGCAAAATGTGGTTACAGAATTATCAAAGAGTTTTTATAGTTGGTGGAAATTCTGTAGCTCTGCCTACCCCACTCTGGGAATAAAGGCGTGAGTTTATGTATGTATGTGTATGTATGTGCAAATTAAATTGCATAAAATTTTTCCCTCTCACTCACGTTTGACGGCTGACTGAATGACACGCGGGCGCGCGTCAACATGGCGTCACTAATAACCAATCATAGCGCAGAATACAACCGCGCAACGAGTGATACATGCTGATTGGTTCCCGCGCTTCGAAAAATCGTCATCTGCGCAGGTACTATCAGCCCAATGGAACCCTGACCCACCATAGAACGGTGTCACAGTGACATCATAAAACAATTTGTTTGACACTTCTTATGACTTGAATCATAACGTCTCTGTGACACAGTTCTATGGTGGGTCAAGGTTCCAATGGTCTGACAGTACCTACATTGGTAAGCCATATCGGTTGTGTTTTACTTTATCTTATTGTGTGTTGGTCCAGGGCAGCCGAGATGTCACGATGCGACTACGAAGGCGTCTTCTACAGAGTGTTCTGCATCGGCCTGCTCGTCATCGCTTTCACCTTCACCGTCATTCTGACGAACGTGTTCATTGACATAGATGGCTTACTTAGCAGAAAAGAACTAGGTAACTTTCTTCTTTTTCTTTTTTTTTATTGATTTACCGCTGAGAAAAGGGTCTTGAAACTGTCAAGACTGTTTTGACAGATAGACAGACAGACCGACAGCGGTTTGATTCTTTTTTGGTTTTGAGGTACAGAGTCTACATCTCAAAATGACCACTTCTTTGCAACTTTAAAGGCAATTTGTCCAAGAATAGGATCCCCGCCGTGCGGAGCACCGTCAACTATGCTAAGACAGACATAAAATGAAAATAGCTATAAGTTCATTGTTGCTAATTTTACGATTCAGACATTTTGAGATTTTGCGAGTCGGCAATTTTGCGGCGTAATTCTAGTACTAACTAACCCTATTTAAATAATCATTTATGTATAAACGCCATTTTCAGAGTCTGCTAAGCGAGACAATACTGAACACACGACTCAAGCCAAGTATGATCAGAAAGCAGATATCCCGGATTATTACAAAAGCTACGATGAAAGCGACGGAGCCTACAGGACCAAACGGTCCTTAGGTAAGTCAAATAAAAACCAATCATCATCTTCATCATCATCATTATCATCATCATCATTATCATTATCATCATCATTATCATCATCGTCATCATCGTCGTCATCATCAGTATCATCATCATCGTCGTCATCATCATTATCATCATATTTTCGTGGTGTGGCGGTTTTTTTGCTGCGCAATCAAATTTTTTTTTTTTTTTTTCGTGTTTGTTTACTTAGATTTCAACTTAGATTATCTTAATATATAAAACAGTACCGTAACTGACCGACAGACAACGTATTATACATAGGTAACATTTTTTTGATACTATTTCATTATTTATTTATATTTCTAGGTGCACCAAATTTCCTCCTACACGTAAAAGCTCCCAGAAGTCACCATTTGCTTAGAAACCAGCTGGCAACACTATTATCACAATTAGAAGATGACGAACCAGAGAGAACGGTTACAGAGAACGATGAATTGAAAGAAGATCTCGATGATATCTTTGTTGCGGATATTGCCAAAATGGCGAATGAGGTTAAAACGAATAAAGAAGGTAAAACAGACCCAATGAACAATATGAAGAGAAATCACAATGAGAAGATATCCGGAGATTTTTTACATATGGCAATACATAACGTGTTACTTCAAGGCATAGCAAAGCATATGGACTTAAATGACGTTGTTGCCAAAGTTAAATCGGTTGTAAAAGGTTTTAAGAACGAGGAAAATAATAAAAAAGGTAAACTAATTGCAGAAGCAGCAAAAGTAGTAAGTAGTTGAGTTTTTGAAAATGGGACTGAGTTTTTTTTTATTACAGATAATATACGAGAAGACCAAGCAACAGAGCCACTTCTAGAACCTTCTGAAGCTGTAGTTAAAATCTTGAACGAGCTATCGCAATGTAAAAAACTGGAGAATGAGATCACGGGACAGACAAAGGCAATAAAGAAACAAGAGATTAAAAATGCAGTAGCTAAACGTAAGTAGGTTATAGGTAAAACAATAAATGAACAGGAGACGGAATAAAGTATGATTTTGGGACTTAATTATAGGCCTTAATAAGCCTAGCACTTGTATACGTATATGAAGATAAAAAAAGGAATTAAAAGATACACAACGACACGATTTACAACTTTTTAGAAAAAAACTGATTATGTTATTAATTGTATTCTGTAACAAAACTTTAATTCTATTTTTGTTTCCAGATCCGAAGTTGTTCATCAAAACTTACATCGATTTAGGGGACACTGGTAAAATTATAAACAAGTAAGTATTGATCGACATAAAAAATAAATCTACAGTAGAATTTTTATTTAGAACTAGTTTGACAAATAAAGTGTTGCCAGATATGTGAGAAATTTAATAGTGATGGGAAAATATCGACGTTTCACTACCGACCCTACTTGCACTGCCAAGTCTTAGTTTTACTGTCCAATACTGTGTCTATTAGCTTCTTAAATGTCAAATTATACAACGTAATGATTAACATTCTAGGAAATAAATAATATATTAATAAAAAATAATAATAATATATATTAATAATATATTATAGGGAATAGGTAATGATTAAGCGATATCTTACCGGGTAGGTATTTTTATATCCTACAGTTATATGGCGGGAAATGTCAAATCACTTGGAGAAATGTCAATTGCTGCCAGCTTCCACTGTCGTGGCGATAACTTTTTTAATACAAAGATTTAGGAATCCCCGCCGTAGTGAAAGATTAACAACTTAAATTGTCCTATCAGGTGACATATCACTTATTGTCATTGGCCACATGACCTGATTGGCCCATTCTTTCGTATTAAAATAGTATTCTTTCGTATAAATATAAATGCACAGTGTAACAAATTATCATAAATTACATTGATTTTATCGATATCAACGGCATAAACAAACTAATTTGTTTCATTTATAAATTCAACTGTAATTTTTCGCATCAACAAAGTAAGCTTTCTTATATTTTTTTAAGAGTATTTCTGCTTGTTTCAGAAATCCAAATGAGAACATTACAGGTGTTATCAAACTAATATACAATGGACAAGCAATTAAACTGAAAAATGCAGATGAAATTGACACCACAACAAATGCCAACACGTTAAAAGAAACCCCAAGCAATGATTTGATCACAAATGTTGAACAAATCGCTGAAAAAATGCAGGAAGATTACAAAACTAAACATATACCTAAATACTACGTGAACACTATGCTACAAGAGGTCTTAAAAAAGTTAACTAGTATAGATAACACAGATGAAACAGACGCAAGCAACAAAGAAACACGCTCAAAAAGAAATGTTAAAGTTCATAAAAAGTCCAAAAAGAACGATGACGATGACGATGAAGTTTTCGTAGAAATCGAAACCCACTTTGATGCCAAAGAAAAAAAAGGTAAAAAGAAGAAAGCCCTGATCAAGCAGCTTATTGAAAAAATTCGCAATGCATTACGCTCTAATGGAAAAGATAAGAAACACAAACATGGCCACGTCAAGAAAAGGGTACAAATGAATATTAGTAATCATATATTTGATGATAAATACCTGATGCCGTACGATATTTCTTTGTATACACATAGAGAATTACATCCTATAAGCAAAGTAGGCGGATTGAAGGAGGAGCCTTTGCCAAATGTTGCTGATCAGAATGGCAATGAGTGGAAGAAGAAAGATTTTGGACCAAAGTTCTTCTCAGCTTCCAAATCGATCAACTCAGCTGAAATCCGTCAACTAGAGTTGGGTTACAGTAAAGTAATGCAACTAAGTGATGTGCCTCAAAGGCTTCAAATCCCTTTGAATTCTGACTTGAGTGAAGAAAACTTCAATACTTATTTAGATTTAGGTAGTCTACAGTACCTAATTAAAGATTTGGAAGGGACCGGGTTTTCTGTCGGTCTCAACCAGTACATTGATCAAGAACCAGATCCCGAAAGTATTAAACTGTTTACTGGCTTAGAGAAGCTGATCAAGACATATCATCAATATTATGATCCAGGTAATGATCAAAATTATGAGCAAAATAATGAGCCTAATTATGATCCCAATTATGATCAAAATTATAATGGCCCTGACGATAAACCAAGCGGAATACTGTATCACCACGAGATGAAAAAACGAGACATTGAAATAAATAGATACGGTGAACGGTTCATAAAGAAGAGATCCGTGCGAGATAACCGCAGCGTTCACACCAAGTCAACTGGCAAGGTAAACGATTATCACACAAACGAATACCAAATTATTTTTGATAAACAATTTGAACCTTATGATAACTACCAGGAAATATTTGAAGATAAACACAAACGAACATTATTTTCATTAAACATTGATAGTGATGAAGGCAAAGATGACAAAGGCGGCGCAGGAAAAGCAATAACAAATGATTTAAAAAAAAAAATGGATAAGAAATTGAAGCCGTCTGAAATATTTAGCTTAGCAAATCTTTTAGATAGAAAAAGACGGTCGTACAACGTTCAAAAAATAACAAATTTGAAGACAAATATACGCCTAAACAGATATATAAATACTAACTCTTTACCGAAGCCAGAGGTTATGTTAAATAATAATCGTAACAAGAGACAGGTCGAAAAAGTAAGGATTTTTGCCAAGGACCAAGATAGTCATAGCGAATCAGATGAGAATGTTTATATATTCTCGAATGAAAATTTGTTTGCAAACAGGGCGCTACGCGAAAATCTACCAAACTTTATCACAGACGAAAATAAAGCTGAGGAATCATTTGGAGATACCAAACCAGGCGTTTATAGTGTGTATGAAGAAATTAATCCTCTAATGTCAAAATATCCACATATTTTCGTAGATGATTTTACCATTAGCAAATTCACAGATGATACTCCAACTGTATTTGGCAGAGTTGCAAACAGACCCGCTAAAATCAAAAACAAAAGTCCTAGTACTAGGTCAAAGAATTTAAATGAAAATAAAGGAAGGAGGAAGTCTATGGAAGAGCAGATGCCTAGAGTACATGATCTAATCCGTGCTTTAGAACCGAATGCCAAAACCAATTATAAATTTACAATTAAACTTGTGCCTCAAGAAAAGGTGGGTAACCGCACTAAAGAAGGGTTCAAAGAAGTTCACACAAGCATTAACAAAACATTTGATAAAAATGGTATACATTATTCCTCATTAGTAAACGTATCTGAAATATCCAAAATAGAACGTAAAAACCCTGATACGTACGAGGATTATGAACCTGACAAGACTGAAACTCAAACGGAATTTACAACAGAGAAACAATTAAAGAAACAGACCGAACCAGTAACAATTGCGTCAAAACAATATAATGAAAAATCTGGAAACTTGAATAAAGGGGAAAAGAATATCAGAGATGACAGCCCGATCGTAATTAAAGACGGTCGCCGAGCGAATAGTGATATGATAGATTTAGTTTTACCCTTTAATCCGCCTAGAACTGTACGTTTTTCTAAAGATATCTTGGGTCAAATACTGATAAGTACTTTGCGAGAAGAGACTCCAACAACAACAATGAGAGTAACCACAAAAAAAGCAGAAGTGATTTCCATTCCCCTTGAAGTAAAATCACCAGACCTGGACCCGATAAAATTAAAGCTTCTAAAGGCGATATCCCAAAACGAACGTCTGACGAGCATGGTGTTGTCGAAGCTTGACCGCAACACTGGCCTCTTGGAAACCTTCTTGAACAAGATCACAGAGAAAATGCAGTCGCTCCCAGATATATCGCAGCGGGTCGTTAGTAAAATTGAAACTAAAATGCCAGATCCTATCGTACCACCACAAGTATATATCCATCCTAGCAATATTAACTTGGGATCTAGATTGCCCTTTGTCTACAGCTTTGGCAACCATGTAAATAAATCTGAGAATCCTGGCATAGTATACCATAAATACATCTATCCGGGTAGCAACAAAAAAACGATAGCCTTGGAAAGGAATCCATTGTCCGAGCACTCTAAATATTTCGTCGACGATGATGATTACATGAAGAGGTTCTTAACAGGTCCACAGTTGAAACCTAATGTCAAAATTGATGAAGCACCAGTCAAAAATACGAGGCCTCAGGTAGAAACATTCGTTGTGGCAGATGCCAATAAAAATAAAAAAGCACAGGAGTTGAAAGCGGTTTCTAATGCAGTCTCTTTCACAAGCAACCCTACAAACAGGAATATGAGCACCGTTCAAATTTTAAAATATAGTCATAACCTGGCCGACTCACCTACTGTTGTGCCTTAAACGAAAATTCAGAACAAGCTGTATTAAAACTTAGAAGAGTAGGGACAATTTTAACATCTAGAACTTAGTAAATAATACTTCAGTAAGCCGCTACACACCACACACACTGACGTCACTTCGGGTGATTCGGGTTTGTACTTCTCTCTCACTCGCTCTTAATAAGAGCGTATGAGAGCGAGTGAGAGACCAGTACAAACCCAAAGCACCTTCAAATTCAAATTCAAATTTTATTGCGTTTTACATTGTACTTCTAAAAGCTATCGCACCTTTCTCGAAAAATGCCTGTGCGGATTAAACGTGCGTTGCGTGGCGTGCGTAGCATTCGAGTTAAAAGCGAATTCTGGCTTTAAACTGTTTCGGGACTGACAGACAACATAGGTTATAGTGTAAACTTATAAACGTAAAAACAAGAATTTGGTATTTACAGGGTCAAGAGTGTTATACTGAAATCCGAAACTTCGAGTAGGTACATTTGACAAAACATTGTTTGAAAGAACCATCATGTCAATTTAATTGTTAAATGTTTCAGACACGTTATTCGAAAACCGTGTAGGCAGTCACTTGTTTTGTTTTTCTTGATAAATTGTTTTAATTGACTGAATTGCTCTAAAGAATCCCCGGTGTGTATTTAAAATTGTATAATGCCGTATTTTGTCGTGAATCGTGAATGAGGTTTATTAATAATTTGAAAACTAAAGCCCTAAAGACTAAATTAAGTTCACAGTATAGTACCCGGACCGATAAGAAATTTATTCTGACACCTGTCATCCAAGTATAGTGGTATTTTACTAAGTTGTCGGAATGGTCATAAAGAGCTTATTTTCATCAATTTAGAACGAAAGAAAATATGTAAAAAGACAATCCACTCAAATAGGTACCTCTTTGTGACCCTTTGGACATCTTAGAAAATATCACTACAGTTTGGCCCTTCTAAGAGGGCCGATTTGACAGCTGTCATCTTAGTACAAAATATAACCTCAAACTCATATTTTATACTCAGATGACAGCTGTCAAATCGGCCCTCTTAGAACGGCCAAACTGTACTCAATTCTGACAGCTGTCAGGTTTGACTTTTTATCGGCTGGGCACTATACTTTGCATATCATTTAGCCGTGTAAACATATTTTGCTTATTAAAAATGTGAGTGCAAGTTTTAGTTGCTACTACTCACTTTGGGGTTAGATCCACCTGTTACCACCAATTTGTTACCACTGGTAACAGCTGGGTTTTTTTTCCCTCCTGTTACCGCTAAACTAATTGGTGAGTTTTTTTTTTCCCAGTAGTTACCATCAAATTAATTTAGTGGTTAGTAGAGATTTAATAAAATGCGGAAAAAAAATCCCAGTAGTTACACTGGGATTTTTTTCGCAGTGGTTACCACCAAATATTTTAGTGATAACGTACATACATACATACATTTAGTTTCCCAGAGGGGTAGGTAGAGACCACTTCTTTCCACTTGCTACGATCTTACAAATTTCTTTCGCTTCTTCCACATTATGACTGAAAAAAAACCCAGCTGTTACCAGTGGTAACAAATTGGTGGTAACAGGTGGGAGTAACCCCTCACTGTGTTGTTATTTGTCCTTGCGCGAGTGCGAGTACTTCTCTTTAGTTTAGTTTAGTTTAGTTTAGTTTATTTAAATTTAGATAACTTACACCGAGCCAGTTGCAGTTTTATTACGCACGATTTCTTTTACATTTGTAATGATTTTATAAATAAATGTGTTTAATAAGTATGTTTTTCATTACATGGCGGTTGTCATGATAACCTATTTTACGGTCATTCTCCAGAATTATGTTCTCAGTCTAATTAACAGGGCACTTTTTTCCCACTTGCTTTTTGATAAATTTTATACTAAATGTAGTAACATATCGACCATTCCAACTTTAATATTTATTGGGCACTTAATTATTATTAGCGGGTAATTAACTAGAAGGGTTTTAGTATTTGCGTGACGCGCGAATTAGAAAATCTACGCGTTAATTAGAATTACTTGCTTGCGAATTAGAAAAGCTACGCGTTTATTAGATAAATGTGGGTGACGCGCGAATTAGAAAATCTACGCGTTAATTAGAATTACTTGCTTGCGAATTAGAAAAACTACGCGTTTATTAGATAAATGTGGTTGCCAAATATATATTTTTTTGGGAAATAAGACAAAAACGTTTTTAAACTGTCTTTATTAATAATGTGACAAATATCAATTATATAAAAACACGATAACTATTCATAACAAATCACCACAAAAATCTCTTTCAAAAATAAGTCACCACCCTCATTACGCGACCAACTTATCAAAATTATAAAAATATAAAAAATCAACTGCTTATAATATTTGCTCTTAATTAGTAATTATCACATTATTAGTTCACATTATAGCACAGAAGTCACAATCGGCGCAGATAATATTAGATGCTACATATTATCTTACAATCTTTCCCTATGAAGACTTATTATTTAATTTGTACGGTGGGATAATCTTCAGTCTTTTATTTTACTAAAATATGTTGTAATCTGAGTCATCTGATTCTAACTCTTCATTATTGTTTCTAGACTCAACCAGGTCGTCGTTAATTCCAGAACTAGGCATTTCAATACTACAGTCAACGGAGGACACTGGAACCCAAAAACTGTCTGTTTCATTAATACTAAAGCTTGACTGTTCATCATCATTATGATGAGTAACATTTTGGCCTGCCATTATTGTAGGATTTTTCAGAGGTTCATTTCCAGGTTTTATTATTTTTTGTGTTAATATTTTTGGCCGGTCAGAGTCAGGTTTTTGTACATTAATTCTTGAACTTGGCTTCTCAAAACTACAAGATGGCTTTGGATCCAAAAACAGGTTTATTTTAGCAATACTACGACTTGACTGTTTAAGACTATTAGGTTTCTTTGTTTCGTCTTCTTGATTCGTCTTTGTTTTTAGAATTTTTGTAGGTTGTTTTTCAGTTTTCTTTATTTTGTACGATGATATTTTAATCGTGGCACTATTATTTTCGTTCACTGCAGGTGTAAATGAACTTGCATTTAACAGGTTTTGGTGAAGGTTTGTACATTTTGGAGAGGTTTCATGTAGAGGTTTAATTGTCACTTGGTTGGAGTCTGTAATCTGTGATCCATCATCTATGAATAGGAACCCCATGTGTTTTCCGTGTTTACATTCGATGGATTGATAAATGCATTCTTGCAATAGGCAGCTAAGTTTCCGCATCGATAACACATGAGGACTATTTAAATTCCAAACTACCTGATGCACCTTCATAGTGCCTGGAAATTCTCTCAAATTGGTTGGCATCAGTAGATCTTTTTGAAGTATGTCTGACTCGTTTACGATATGTGTGATGATTCCTGGAACATTTACCTTTAAATGTGTCACTAGCGATTCGACATCAACAATGTCATTTCCTTGGGCAACGATTCTGTCCGCGGCTCTTTTAAGAGTAGCACCAACACCGTCCGCTGCACTTTTTCCATGGCCACTTTCAGTGTAATTCCATCCTACAAACCTTAAATTCGGTAAATTCCAATGAAGCTTTGACATAATATAAAACATCTTTTTGTTTCTGTATTGTCCCGTCGGGGAATCGGAAATAAAATGGATACCGTTTAGTTGAGGAGCTTCTGTTTCGATAAATTGAAGTATGGGAATTAGGTGTGCCCAAACTGCAACAGCGTCATGCCTCAAGCACTCGCTCAATGTGCAAAAGCAGCGGTGGCAAAGGTTTCCTTCTTTGATATAATAAATAATAACAGTGTGCAGGGTTATTTGCTTACGACTACCTCCAAAATGAAACGATTGAATTTCGTTCGTATACTTAGTATTGTAGTTCTCGCTGAAGTCTATGTGCACTATGCAATCAGTTTCTGGCAAATTATGTTTCAGTTGATTAATATAGTTACATTGAGTAATTTTATTGCCACAGTGTTGCATGTAAGGTTCTAACATCTCATTGAATCGGTTGATTACGTCTTTGGGGAACGCTGCAATTTTTTCTTTCACAGTTTGGTTTGCACTCTTTTCCTTCCCGTCCTTCACATATGTAACTTTTTTAGTAGTCCAGTGCCAGTAGAAAATCTGTTCCTTATCATTTGTTTCTTTCCAATCAATAGCTCGGGTTACACATAACTTACATTTCCTGGTAAGACAATCCACTTTGTAAGGGTCACAGCAAAGAGACGACAAAACCTTGTGCATGTTACTTTCATTAATAACGTTAAATCTTTTTCATCACACTTGCTCGTAAATAGTGTCCTAACATGCTAGAAAAATCGACCGTAAATCCAAAATAATACCCGCGGGCCTTTTTGTTACCATTACGTTACTTAAGTGCGTAATAGCTTTTTTTTTAAATATTATACGTGGACTCAAACTATCACAATACGTCAGGACCCCAATTCTTGTGCCATTCGATATGAAGTTTCATTCGAGATGAAATGTCAGTTGAATACTATTTCCTAACAATCTCGCATAATAAACTATTGATCTCATATGTCACTAGAATCGGACTCCGAACACGTTTGACATTATCTGTGGTAAGCCACAGACAATGATGTAGTCTGCCGCTAATAAGTTAAAAATATGATCTTTTGTCTGATTTTATTTCATTTCCTCGCAATTGTGATGAAAAACATTGTATGTTACACGGGTGGTAAAGGAAATACAAAGCTCGAGTCATTAAAGCCCTCAGCCTACGGCTTCGGGCTTCTAACAGACTCTCGTTTGTAATTCTTTCTTTACCACCCTTAATACACAATGTACTATTAAGAGACATTACTATGAGGTCCATATTTGCGTGAATTTTACACATGCATGTTTCTCTAGCCTTGACATCAAGCACAATTACCCAAAACGGTCGCAACTTGCAAAAGGATGAATAACTAATTTTGTACGGGTTTGATTCTAAAAACTTTTTATGAAGGTTGAGCAGGGTTTCGGTCAAATATCTTTTTTGTTTCTTTATTTTGTTTTTTGTAATAAATTCACGTTTACCGGGGCAAATGCGACTATTCTCATCATTTTCGACAAACATCTCAATGTCTTTACGGATTTTAGATATTTCTGATTTAGCCTGAGCAGTTTGGACAGATTGAACGTCTTCATTATTTTTTACAATTGTGTTCTTTTTATTTTGGTTTATGGCCTGGTTATTTGATTTTTGGCGTAACCGTTGAATTTGTTTTTTAAATTTGTTATTATCATTTTTCAAATCACGTATTTTTTTATACAGGCGATTAAATTCCTTGTTTGTCTTATTTCTGTACCTGCGGAGCAACAGCCTTGACGGAGAAGTAACCTTTTTTTTGGGTGTTATCTTTGTATTTGAACTTTCAGAATAACAGGTAGAAACAGAACTGTTTGAATTAACTCTTGAAAGAGATGACCCGGAGCATGCAGAGGGCGTTGTACAAAGGATAACCGTTTCATTTTCGCTGATAGCATTATCCGAATACCCCTCTATGTTCTGTTCCTGATCAGATCCAAAAGTGTTAATTGGTGAGCTTAATGTTGGCAGCGGAGTTGATGAATGTGGGACTATCAACGTGGATGAACTCTCTGGAAGCAGTGGCTCATTGCTAATATTGTTGCGTAATGTTAATGTATCTGGAGAACCCCGGGAGTCTGTAGAAATAGTTGTGTCAGGACCGCGACTCCTATAACAATGACCTGAACGAAGACTGTATAGCTGCTAGTCCTTGAGATTGCCGGAGATAATGTTAAGGGATCATTTTCTTTAAGTGATTGTTCGGTAAGTTGTGGTAACGTGATCTCTGGCTCAGATTCTACTTCATTAATAGTTTCTAATTTTCTTGCTTTAAGTCTCTGGTAATAGGCACGAAATCCTTCTCTGTTTCTTTGCCTTATAATTTTCTGTCTTTGAGGTGGTAGTTCACTTATTGGCAACGCTTTTTTTTCTTGCTTTCGTCTTTGATACCTTCTTCGTTCGCTGTCCCTAAATTTTCTATACATCTCAGGATCATTTTTAATTCTTTCCCGTCTTTTACGATCCCATTCTCTCTTTTTTTCAAGAGCGTCTTCACTTTTATTTGTTTTCCCCATGCTGAAACGGTATTTTTTTAATAAGTATTTATTTTTTCTATTTTATTAGCAATGTCAATATATAACAAAATAAAGAAATACCTAAATGAAACATTAAGACCTCCGGAGGCCGATTTTTGACTTTCGCAAAATCGGCGAAACCGTGTTTTTGAAATTAGGTGCGATAGAAAATTTAAAGACGACTGGTCACTCTACCGCTCGTTTGTCACAAACCGTTTCACAGGTTTTGCTTACTTCCGAATAAAACTTTCGAGCGCTTGAAAGTCAAAAAATGGACCCCAGGTTGATTTAAGAAATAGTGAATAATAATTTTACTTTTCACGTTCCCTATCTATCTTCAAAAAAAGTAATTTAAAATTAGTAGGTAAACCTGATGAAATGAAAAGATATAAATAAACTAAAAAGTTTAAGTTTTAAGTTAATGACATGACACCTCATAATTCATAATGCTAAAATCCGTTGAGCCGTTTAAGCTATACATACATACATTATATTTATAACATACAGATATTCAACATTAGTAAATAGCTTAATTGTTGCGGGTGTGTTTAATACATACCTAATTTATACCAATAAGAAGAATGATGATGGCGAGTCCATAGGATTTTCCTTACATGATTAGAATTGTAGGTGTCACTTTTTGAAGAAATGCAACTTTTTAATGCGGTCAGCTAAATTTTAATGTTTTCCAAAAGAGAAATATGCTAAAAAAAATGAAGTAACCTCTAAAAGCATATTGTTCAAACACTTAAGTACATAGATACGATTATAAGGTTAAGAATTTATGGTTACGGACCCGTTAATAATGTCAGTTTGTCATAATAATATGTAGACATATTATTATGTCAAACTGACATTATTTACTGAATTTATGGTTACGGACCCTTTAATAATGTCATTTTGACATAATAATATGTCTAATCATCTAAGGAAAATCCTAGTAAGATCGAACCCGCCATCATTCTTCCGGGAATTACCTTTTTGTTAAAAGGTTATTCCTGTGTATTCATTTAAACTGGTTTAGCTTAAGCAAGAATTTAGAAATAAAAACCTTTTATGTACCAAAAACCTTTTTGACTACTCTTAAACTAATTAACGCGTTCATTTTTAACCCGTGAATTAGACGTGTGTATTAGGGATTCTTGATAAAAAAAATATAACTCCTTGTAGGTACATGTAATAAACTACAAAATCCAATAAATGGTAAATACTGAGGTCCTTAATGTATACAATAATTTACAGAGCTAAAGAGTTATTGGCTGATTTTAAAAACGTTAACGTGTTAATTAGAATTTACGAGAACCAAAACGCGCGAATTAGATACTTACATTTGTAGTCTGCGATCCACACAACACTAATACGTCTTTCCCTCAAGAGGGTCTCGACACGACTGGCGGCTCACGCAAAATGCGTTAGCGATGTCTGTCTCTTTCTTCAATGGGCTTGCACGGACAATAATGAAAGCGGCGCGTGGATTAGTACACATCTCGGGACAAAGTTACTTTATTGTATATCTTAGTGATATATTACTTAATACATTTGGTTATTTTTTTGTAATGTGGACATGTTATCTTTAATTAAATAAAAATACTTTCATTTATCTTTCTTCTTGTATATGATCGGGGGAAGTAGGTATATTAGTGATTTCGGAAGTGGGACGCGAGGTGTTAATTAGGAGAATGGGGTATTGATTTTTTTTTCTCCTAGAAGGGTATTGAATATTTACTTGAAAATTCATGTACACCTCAATACAAGTACCTCCTACGTTTAAAAAATATAAATTATACCAAATTCAATAGTTTTATATTTTTTAAGCCCGAAGACATACAGAAATGGCTGTCTGGAGAATGACCGTTTAGCCCCTTAGAGACACATGAAGCAAATATCGATACCCTAGTGCACAATCGTACTAAATGTTTTTTTTTTGCCACTAAAGTTACGAACTTATTATTTGTGCACAAACATATTAATTACAATAACTTTTCAAATGTAATTAATACAATTGTGAACTAAGGTATCGATATATTAATCTAGTTTATCCAAATTATATTCATAAATACAATAAACCTATTTTAGTTCTTGTTCTTTGTTTCTTTCTGTCAAGTTCAAATGATACAGTGACAGATCAAATCATATTTTAAGCAAACTTAAGCTATCGCGCGGTTATCGAGAAAGAAAAAACTGACATTACTATAAAGTTTGACATTAGAACGCTAGATTTTTTTTTTAGTTGCATGTGGCCCCTATTCGGTTCCTCTATGAAATCCCTAATCTTTATTTGTCCTAATGCATCGTTTGTCCGAATGTTCGTTTATCCTAAAGCCGTTTCTGCTTAATTTTTTTTTTTTTGTGTTTTAAGACTGCACCGAGCAAACGTCAAGCGTCCAGTGGCGCCCTCAGTGCTATTATTATGTTTTCTAATTAACTAAAGAATTTCCTTGCAATCAGACGATACATTTTTGTAGCGCAACTAAAAACACAATTTATGGGATACGTAAGAAACTTTAATAACAATTACCCTTTCAGTAGTCAGCTTAACAGGAAAAGGTGGCCACTTTTTTACGTTAAGTTGATAACTCAAAGGTGAATTGTTATTAAACTATGTCATATACTTACCCTATAAGTCGTGTATTCATTTGTAGTTCAAAAACTTACGACCTATTTCAAGAAAATACTTTAGTGTTATTAGAAAACACAGTATCTAATCGTAATGAGTGCGCCACTGTACATCCGGCGTACGCTCGGCGCAGTCCGTAACCAAACCGCGGATATAATTGGAAAACTTAAAAAGTTTCCTGACTCACCTGAAAACCAGTTTAGGGCAAATGAAAATTCGGACAATCGATGTGTTAGAACAAACGTTGTTAGGGATTCTGTGGGACATCCCTCCCTTATTGAATTACAAACACGACTTGACAGAAGCGCGTATTTAAAAAAAAATACAAGCAGCCGAACATATAACCTCCTCTTTTCTAATGTCGGTTAGTTACAATACTTACCTACGTAAGCAAAGGCGCGCCTGACGTAAGCTAACTGATGAACGCACGCAGAGATAGTCAGATTAATAATAATTGAAATAGTCATTACCAATATTGAGATAAAAACACCATTCATAATATATTAAATTATACTTTCATTTATCTAAAGAATTAATGAAAAACAGATAACTATTATACAGTATTAGTGAATAAATATTATGTATATTTTTACCCGAGTTACCCAGAAAGAGGGTAATGTTTTTCGCGCGTATGTATGTATAGTCCATTCCAATAGACTTGTCTTATGTCGTAAACACTTTTATAACCTCAAATCGCTCCCTTCCCGCGTAATATGCGGGTGGTAGGACCTTGTGCAGGGTCCGTCCGGATCGCTACCACCATCTTATCCATTAACCTACCTCCAAACAGCAGTGTTCGCATTGTTGTGTTCCGGTTTGGGGATAAGACAGCCGGTGAAATGACTAGCATAGAGGCATTCCATCTTTGTCCTCAAGGCAACGCATTTGCAGTCTTAGGATTGCATTGCAGTCTTGTGAATGCGAATGTCTATGGGTCACAGTTTCCACTTACCATCCGGTGGCCTGTGTGCTCTTTTGTCTTCACAATGCCATTTAAAAAAATTACCCAAAAAAACCCCTCTATGTTGTAAAATGTAGTCTCTAGTTGCTTTATTCCGCAGAAAACGTCTGTTTTAGCCAAAAATTATGCATTTTGAGGTTATAACATTGTTTAATAATAAAGACGTTTTCCAATAGACGTCCATCCATGGACCATATGTGTGTATATCCGTTCCATTATGACCTCCTGTAGCCTAAACACCTCGAACATTTTGAAGAGAGATGTCGTTAGTTTGGTCTTAGTTGTGGGAACGACATAACTACAAGTACACCGCACACGCCTTTATTCCCAGTGGGTAAGGCAGAGCTACAGAATTACTAACAACTCTAAAAACTTGGTAATAATTCTGTAAGCACATTTTGCATAATTAGGCTAAGATGTTTACCAGTGTATTAGTGACAGGGTGCAAGCCCATCGCCTACCAGCCTTTGTTCCCTTAGTCGTCTCTTACAACATCCACCAGAGGACATGAAGTGGCACTATTCTAACCCGGCAACGACGTGGGGATAAAAATAATAATTATTTTAAAAAAATAACTTTATGTTGACGACAGTAGTGTCAAAAAATGCCGTCATTTTGTATTAAACTAGTTCGGCTCTAATGACTCCGTACTAGAAAATGTGTAGGCCTTTTGACATGTTTTTATTCAAGCAACACATTTGTGCTAGGTTATCTACTCCAACGATATATATCGACTGAATAAAATGATTCATTATCGATTGGAATACCCATTATCTCAAACGGTGACCTTTCCACTCACGAATGGTCATTCAATGATGAATCAGGCCCTAATGGCAGGTGATAGGAAAATATACGCGATGACTCGTGGAGCACTAGTGTTATGCTGTTGGGTTGGTTCCTCAACCCCCAGGTAAAGCAAAGGCTAGCAATCGAAATTGCAAAAGTTTACTCCTCTCTAAAACAATACGAGTTAAAGTAAGATCCCCTGCATGAGGCTGTCGGATACACCTAGAACATATAAATGTTTGTTAACACGTTCGTGGACACAGCACCATCCTCGAAATTGCATGATGTGGCACAAATAAATTCCATACAACATTTTCTACGGTCATGGACGAACTGTCACATTTAAAGTTGTTTCAAACATTGTGCCAATTTATGAAGGAATAAATATGTATCTAATGGCGTACAAAAAAAACTTACCTATTGTGGCAGCTCGTCCACAGCTGTTACGTCCACAGCCGTGATGTGCCATAACACGCGTCGTTCCCCTTTTAGGGTAGTGCATGAGGTTGAGGTTGCCCCAGAGATTTTTTGCTGTGACACTAGCGGCTTATGTTAAAACCTAAAACGGCACAGAGTCCGTGCTTCCTATAAATGCTATGGGAAAATGCCGGCCGTGGACGGAGTTCCGTTTTTGGTGTAATTATTGGTGTTATTGGTTTTTGCGTTTTTAGTTATAATAGCTCATTTTCTCACTTAGATTTATTTAGTCTTTCCCTTCTTAGATTTAAAATTGCGTTGTCTAAACATTAAGTTTTGTCAGTATTATTGAATTTAATACTTTACTTGAATTGAATATTATGTAAACTCACATTTTTGACGTGTTACTCTGTACTGTATTAGTTAATTGTGGCAACTTCACTGGTCAATGTGTTATGTAAGTTTTTCTGTTATATTTTTTCTTTACTTGTACCGTTTGTGCCCAAATAAACATTAAACATTAAACATTAAACATTAAAAACACCGGCCATAGCCGTAGTGCCATTTCACGAAGGTCTCAGTTTGCGTCTCTCGGCGTACTGTCCGTGAACGTGTTAAGCAAGCAATGACCAGTAATGCTTCCTACAAAATTTCGTAGCGCTACTCTGTCAAGCGTTAGCTGGCGCTTTATCGAGCGCGCGTCCGGGTGTTCACCCATTGATTAGCATGTTGTTTTAGTGTTCTCTGACGCATCCAAGACCTTAATGCTAATGGGAGCATTGGAGCGGGACCGATCGCTGAGCGATCCGATCCTCTCCTGGCCAGCTGGTCTGCCGCATCGTTGCCTAGAGGTCCACTGTGCCCCTTCATCCATTGTAAATGTATCGTGGGCCATCAACAAACCATTCTTTAAACCAGTCGTTTGGTCGAAATAAAGATGACTCACTGTTTTCGTAAAGAATAATAAATAGTTTTTTGTTTCCGTATTCGGGCCCACTTTTCTACTATGTTGATTCACGTGTTTTGTATATGCGTTACTAACTCAGCATACAATTTATATGAAACATATTTCCGTGCCGGTGACGTTAGCCTTCAAACCACCTTACACCTACTACATAACATAACTAAGACGTGGAGGTGATTCCATGACAAAAAAATAATTTTCAACACAATACAGACACACAGAATGATCTAAATCGTCATATTAAATAACTACCGTTAAGATAAAGGCATGGCAGATAAAAAAACAATTAAATCTCCTATATAAACCGGAGGTTATTTTCTTATCTATCAAATTAACTAAAGTTTTCCGCGTTGAAGGTCAAAATGAAGATTTTGTTGGTAAGTGCTTTTATTTCATAATGAAGTGGTGGTATCTTATCTTATCCTTTAACCTGCCGCCAGCAGCATTCGCATTGTGTTCCGGTGTGGGGATAAGACAACCGGTGATATTACTAGCATTCCATCTTAGCCTCAGGGTTGGCAACGCATTTGGAGTCTTAGGATTGCATTGCAGTCTTGTGATTGCGAATGTCTATGGGTCACAGTTTCCACTTACCATCAGGTGGCCTGTGTGCTAGTTTGTCTACTCGATGCCATAAAAAAAAAAAAAAAATAGAGGCATTCCGTCTTAGTCCTCAGGGTTGGCAACGCATTTGCGGTCTTAGGATTGCAGTCTTAAGATGGGTCACAGATCCCCTTACTAGGTGGCTTGTGAACCCGTTCACCTTCCTCATACCATAAAAAATGCACTATTATTATCCGAAAGACGTCCATTGCTGTACGTGTGGTTGTCGGGTTAGAATAGTGCCACTCCATGTCTTCCCGTGGATGTCGTTAGAGGCGACTAAGGGAATAAAGGCTTGTAGTACTGTTAGTTGATGGGCTTGCAACCTGATTGTGCAAAATGTAGTTATTGAATTATCAACAAGTTTTTCAAGTTGAAGGTTATTGTGTAGCTCTGCCTACCTCAATCTGGGATTATAAAATATGTATGTGGGTATGTTTGTAAAATAGAAGAAAAATAAGAAATACATTTATTCACCAACCATAAGACTATACAAATATGTAAAGAAAACAGTGAAGGTAACAGAGATAGCACGCAATGTGTGTCCTCATAGCAGTGAAACGGACACTGGCTCAGCAAAATGCTGAGGTGTCAGACACCTACAGTGATGATTTTCAGCCAGTACCGGCAGTGACTGACGGCAAATTGTTTGTTTTATTTTAGATCGGCTAATAGTCTGGTCAAAGCTTTCATCGCAATATTAGCAATCATGGATTAAGAGTACGATGAGAGAGCTTTAATCGCGTGGCTGTCAAAAAAAAATCGATAACGTTTTTCACCCCCTAAATCTAGTCCCCACGATTTTCGAGAATACGTTGTAGTTGTTATGAAAAAGGATAGATTCACTAAAGCTAACACGAATGGAATGAACGAAAGGAATGTCGCGTATCACTGTGTGAGTGCCGTCCTTTGAACCGATGTTCTAATTTCAAACCGAAATCCTGTTACTATTTTACACACTAGTATACTTTCGTTCACTCATTCAATCCATTCGTGCCAGCTCTTGTGAATTTATACTGACATTCTACAGCAATAAGGTTCAGTTTTCTATAAGTTACAATTGACTTGGCATCTCTAATGACATTGACGACATCAATTAAAGCATTTTTTTTGACATGTCCTAAATTTGCGTTCGTGACCGTCCAAGACCACTATAAACGTACTTATATAGAGATATACATACTTAAATACAAGAACACAAATATTATTTGACCTTACCAGCAATCGAACCCGGGACCGAACAGCTTCGTAGCCTAGGCTAACCGAGTCGTCAATATAAAAAAAGAGGTTCTCAACTCTTTTTTTTTTGTATGAATGAGGAATGAGACTATTTCCCCGTAAATTTTTCATTGCCACAGCCAATTTTTCAAAGTGTATATCTCAGTTGTGGTTCCATTTTTTCAACAAGATCTGGAAATGGGTGCAGTACAGTACAGTATCTTTGTTTATTTTGCAGGGTGCGTGGATACTTCTCTTTTTACGAATAAACCTAATCTCCGGGCACTACATCCGCTCAGCTGGGGTAAGAAAACTATCAAATAACTTATATATTTGGTACAGTCAACGCCATAAATATGTTTACACTTTAGTACCTTGTCTATTTAGCGTCATGTTTAAACTGCCATTTGAAATTGTCATAACGGGTAAAGTAACGGGGTACTAAAGTGTAAACATATTTATGGCGTCGACTGTACCAGACAATAGTAATACAATAGTAGTAGTAATACAGTGTGAGCCTCCTCAAGTGCCTTGGTTTGCCTATTCATCGATTTGTACATTTCTTGAGAAAAGTAGAGTCACCCAACTGCGAAGAGTGCGGGACAGTAAAGGATGTGCAACTAGTTATTTATGTGACTGTTGCATAATGAGAGGCATTAAAACACGAGTGTGGTTTTATGAAACGAGCCATAAGGCGAGAGGCGAGAAATCCAATCAACAATACTCAAGTTATAGTCAAAGAAACATACGAAAACGTACTAATACCATCTCAGTTTAATGGAATATTACTTTAAAAAGTCGAGGACAAAATAGTTTTCAACGTTCTTTATTTTCAGGAAGACGACTCGGCAGTGTACGAGGTCAAAGATGGTTCAGGCGTCACCTTTGTCAATCCAAAGGCTGGACAGCCGACGTTAAGGGAGATCTTGTATTACCACATCATTGAACGACCTTATGAGAAAGAGGTAATTCAACAATATCCTTTACTAAAATTTACAACAGCGGGCCTAATATGGTTGCGTGTATCGCGTGACAAAATGTGTCACTCTAGTACTTATATACGTGACAAAAAGTGACGGATGTTCCACAAGTGACGGATGTTATTTCACGCTTTTTAAACTTTTCCAAATTAACAATATGACTAAAGCTAGCAACGTCGTCTCTTTAAACACATGAAATTAATAATAGGGGGTTAATAACTTATAAATAAAAAGAGGGGTGTTAGTTTATAACGTGTATCTCTATGTCTATGTACCTGAGTGTCTATTTGTGGCATCGTAGCTCCCAAACGGCTGAACCGATTTTGATAAAACATGTCTAAGAACCACCGCCACAAAACCTGCTTTCAAATTAAGAAAACCACATCCTAATCGGCTCATCGGTTTAAGAGCTATGGTGCCACAGACAGACACACACACACAGATTTACACGTCGAACTTATAACACCCCTCTTTTTTGCGTCGGTGGTTAAAAATATAAGACAATTTAAAACTATTTCACATGGCAAAAATTAATAACAACAGACAAAAATTGGATCATGTTGCCAATTAAGGCAAACATGTTATTATTCTTATACGTTAATATTTTTTGTCATCAGACCCCGATTCATCAAGAAGCCACCGAAAGATCATTCACAAATAGCCACGGCTATCAGTTCCTGGACTATGGCGGTGAACCATCATCAGACGAGAACATTTTACTCGATGAGCTAATTAAAGAATTGCCAGAACAAAATGAAGGCAATGAAGAAGATCGTCACAATGTTAGTGATGATGAAAATGAAGGAGATCTTGGTCTGCATCAAGAAGAAGAGGAAGAGGAAGTAAGTACAGATAAATTACTGTAACCTGACGTTTGACGTCGACAACGTAAACGATATTCGAAAACTGGGCTGCTTATATCAAATCTATACATTTTGTCTATGCCCCTGGACTGGGACTGTAAGAGAATTGTGAAAGGATGATTAAAGAGTGTAGCTATCGAAAAAGAATTATACAAATTAAGCTCCGGACGATAGCATTTCTCACCGAGATTTAGATAAGTTGAAATTATCATGAAAAACTAGGTTTGTACGTAATTTTGCTGTTCAAATTGTTTAAAGGAAAACGTAAAGACCTAGTTTTTCATGTCCACATGTACACAAATAGTAAAAATTTGAGAACGTTTAATGGAATTTTTGCTTTTCAATCCTCTTGTATAGTAGTCAGATGCCTTAGACAAATTATATTTTAGCAAACTGATATCTGACTGTCATATGGAATTCATGAAAATAATCTACGTAAACCAAAAAGTAACAAAACTGTGGCCTATTTCAATTACTACTCTGCATTAGTTCAGAATTTTATTTTTTTAGCAATTTGATGTTTTTTCGCACCTACACTTGAATCATTCTGATGTTTCAGGTGGATGATACAACGACAGAACCCAATCAACTTACCGACGAGGAGGTGAAAGAAGTAAGAAATTACTTATATCAATTCGACAAACATTGAACATCCTACGTATTAGCAATGATTTCGGAGTACACCAGGGCAGTTACTTGGGTCTTCAACTTCTAAATCTATCTTTATAATTTTGTCCTTCTGATTGATCTTTCTGGCACCTTGTGTGTAGGGTATTAAGATTATGAAGTCCCTAAACCCAATATGTCTGAATCATCATCATCATCATCATTACCACCTACATGCTACAGTCCAAAGACGGTCGCTGCCGGACGTAGGTTTCCCGCAAGGTTTGCCAAAAGGACCGGACATTTCATTGTATAAATAGTAAAATAGTTCGTCTCCAGCCCTATAGGAGTTTCTGTTACCTATTGCCGCTGGTGCGTCGAAGGGCGCGATACTAAATAGGCACGCAACGATGCAGACTGTCTTTCAATACGAGGCCACTCGAGAATTCTTTTAACCCTTCGCTCGCTGAACAGATGACTGTGTAATGTTTACTGGTAATTAAGACTACGCCGAGCGTACGCCGGATGTACAGTGTCGCCCTCATTACTATTATTGTGTTTTTTATTAAACTAAACTATTTTCTTGAAATTGGTCGGTAGGTTTTTGTACTACAAATGAAAACACAACTTATAGGGTATATCACATAGTTTAATAACAATTCACCTTCGAGTTATCAACTTAACGGAAAAAAGTAGCCACCTTTTCCCGTTAAGCTGACTACTCAAAGGGTAATTGGTATTAAAGTTTGTTACGTATCCCATAAAAATAGTGTTTTTACTTGCCCTACAAAGACTTATCGTCTGATTGCAAGGAAATTCTTTACGTAGATAACACAATAAAAGTAATGAGGGCGCCACTGGACGCTCGACGTTTGCTCGGTGCAGTCTTAACCATTTTATTGTATTGTTTCAGGCTTATAAGAGTAGAAGCTATCTTTTCGATCAAGCGAGACAGCGATACTTACCCAAGCGTATGGTCAGTAGAACATTTTAAGAGGATTGTGAACCTAAAAAATCCATACAAAATGTGATGTTGTGCCCTTTAAAATCTAGACAATTTTTTAAGATTTTTGAATATGTTGTAAATATTATGAAGGGTACAACCCTTCCCGTTCTTTTATTGTTCCTTTCGAAGAAATAAAAAAATGGGTAGGTATTTACGCACCTTGCTTTTCATAAAAGCCTCAACATATTCAAAAATCGTGCGAAACGTTGTCGCCCGGAGCTAAACATGTGTGGATTTCTTTCGACTCCGATTTCAGTGTCGCTTTACCATCTTCTTAATTCAAATCGTAACTAAAAGGTCACATGTAAAGCAACACTGGCACACTCGTGCTTTCATGTTACTTTTTATTATTTCTCTTTTGTTTGTATAAATTTACCGTAATGTCTGTGTTACCTTCCGTGTCTTAACCAAGCGTTCCCAACGGAAGAACAGCGTTGGCTTCACAACACATGTTGAGCTGGGACCGTTTCGCAAAACTACTGTGTCTGTCGTCTCAGTTTCTTTAATCTCAGTGTGTTACTCGTATTATGCTGTAAATAATGATATTTATTTTTGTTTAAATCTTTCCTTAACTCATTATACTTTTTGTGGTGATTTTCAGGTTCCCGTTGATGCTATAGTGAGGAAAAAGAGACAAGCTGAATTTGGGGTAAGTCCAGTGCTACATTGATTTCCAAAGACGTCATGCTCAAAGCAGCTATTCAAGTAATTTAACCTTCTTTGATGACATCCTAGCCTAGGAGGTAGTGACCCTGCCTACGCTACAAAGCTCTCAGCTCCGAGATTGATTTTTGGTTTGTGCAAATATGTGTGATCAGCGCGAGTATTTCGAACTGCTAGATCAAAATAGTATCAACTCAAAATCCTTGCTAGTTTTATTTAAAAGGGCACTGGGTAAATTTGTACGAAGAATATTGGCATTTTTTTTTCAACTGCCACGGATGACTTTTACGTCGTTATTTAGAGGACCTCGAAATACACATAGATACATATAATTTATGGCGTTTAATAATATAGGAGCCGAGATATTTAAAATTTAAGTGTACAATTTTTGGTACTAAAAGTACATCTAGGTAAGAATATTAAATATCTCGGCTCCGATGCACTTAAGAGTATGATATTACATAACAAAACATGTTTATTTTGAATTATTCTATCATAATTTACCACTTTTACTAATGGCCGCTCACCTTGAATCTGTATGACTTTTACAAATGACCACACTTTTACCCAAACCCAAACTTTTTTACTTTATACTTAGAAGTTGTAATAAAGTTGATTTTAAAATATAGATGTGTTTTGAGTTACTTATGTTTTGATCTAGCAGTGCGATATGTTGAGTCTTGGATGTTCTCTATGAATTTAAGTATTTACTTCTCTATAAGTATATTTATCATATAGTATCCACAGTACATTTGTACACTAATAACCCCCAGTTCTATGAAACCATATTACTTTTGACATGTTATCGCATTGTTTCTAAAGATGAAGGTTATTTAATTATCAGGCAGCACCACAACTATCTAGCGATGCTGAGAAAGATGCTTATATCCAGCCAAAAACTTACGGAATGAACCTAAACCCTGATGGAGGCTATGTTTGGAATGTAAGTCTACCTTCGATAATAAATTTTTAAACCCTCGCCTCGGTTCATCCCACTAATATTATACAAAACAACTAAGTTAACAGACTGCGTTCTTGAACGGGGGTAAAATCTATACGAAACCATTTGTTTTTAGAATCTTAACAACCCTCCAACGTACTACGAGGTCGGACAGTCACCCAATGGCGAACAAAGTGGGGTAAGTAACAGACTGTTAGACATCGCCGTACTCAGAGTAATTTTAGAAACAATTAACTATAAAAAATCATCACACGATCATCAACGGAGTATGCTCTTGCTCAAGCCACCAAATTGTGTAAACTACTTGCAGAATACCGCGTGGCTACCGGGTTAGAATAGTGCCACTCCATGTCCTCCCGTGGATGTCGTAAGAGGTGACTAAGGGAATAAAGGCTTGTAGTACTGTTAGGCGATAGGCTTGCGACCTGTCACTAATACACTAGTAAACATCTTAACCTAATTGTGCAAAATAAAAATAAATATCAGGGGACAATGTCACACCAATTGACCTAGTCCCAAACTAAGCTGTAGGCTTGTACTATGGGTAGTAGACAACGATATAAATACCTACTTACTTAAATATATAGAAAACATCCTTAAATATATATAGAAAACATCCTTAACTATACTTAAATATATAGAAAACATCCATGACTCACGAACCAATATTCGCGCTCATCACACTAATATCTGCCCTTACTGGGATTTGAACCCAGGACCGCTAGGTAGGTAGGGTCACTACCAACTAGGCCAGCGCGACGTCAAATGTGCTTACAGAATTATTAACAAATTTTAGAGTTGTTAGTAATTCTGTAGCTCTGCCTACCCCACTCTGGGAATAAAGGCGTGAGCTTATGTATGTATGTACTTACAGAATACAGGATCTAATAGCATTATCTTTTTATGTTGGTTCAAATTATTGTCATCAGGTTACAAAACAACCATAAAAAACACCTGCATTTAACAGTTTAAATTATCATCAAGTCAGCCAACATGTCTACTGCTGGACATAACCCTTCACCAATCACTTTCATGATTATGTCATATTATCATATCAAATGTTTTAGGGTCAAAATGAACCACAAAGTCAAGAACCAACGCAACCACCTGCCGAAATATACAATCCACCAGCACCAGTGTCAGAAAACAGTAACTCCGATAGTTTAGAAGATATCTACGTTAATACTGATAGACTACCTGCAGTATTATCTTCAGATAACGATGATAGCAATGAAAACGCTCCAACAAAAGAATCCGAGGCAAACAAGGAATCTAACGAAGAATCAGCTGAAGTTCCAATACCACCTGTAGTTAACGAAAGTCAAGAATCTAATGAAAATGGAGCTAATTATCCTATAGTAAATGAAAATGCACCTGAAGCGCAAGAAGAATCTGCTTCAGTTGCTGAAAACCCTGAGCAAGTAGATACTGCAGAGAATTCAGGGTCTAATGAAAATCCTGGTGGTGAACCAAAACCTCAGTATGAA
This sequence comes from Acleris laterana, assembly GCA_963966035.1. Lineage (NCBI taxonomy): Eukaryota > Metazoa > Arthropoda > Insecta > Lepidoptera > Tortricidae > Acleris > Acleris laterana. The sequence continues at coordinate 2,127,103 of OZ014467.1, read as the reverse complement.
CAGCCTGCAAGTGAAGGGGATAATGCTAGAGGGGATTCTAATGAACCTGAAGGTGAAAAAATTAGGGTAAGTAGCAAAATTTCAAATTATTTATGATTAAATAAAGGTAAGTGGCAAGTGTGTCATTTTTTTAGTGACAAAATAAATCTGTCAGTGCTTATTAAAACGCACTAGCTGAAAGATAAGACGGATGTTGCTTATCTCTATCCATCGTGGAAAACAATAGGCAATGATGGATATAGTTTAAAACTCTACTATTAATTGACTAAGTGCAAACTGAGCATAATAAAGACAAAAAGGAATATACTTCAGATTACAACCGTTTTTTTGTAGATGAGATATTTTAGTTTTATCGCCACGCTTTTCCATTTTTAGGAGATTCCGGAAGCTCCCACTCTCCCACCTCTAAACTACGACAATCTTCCAGACTACATACGACAAGCTATCTCGTCTACAGAAAAAACGGTAATGTTTCGTCTCCTCCCTTCAACCACCATACCACGGGATTTTCAATACTTTTGGATTTCTCAAACTGTTCTTACTTTACAAAAAAACATGCGGTGGTAGGAAAACTGATAGATTCTATCCCTTATATTAAATTCCCGCCCGTGTAAAATGCGTACACAATGATTTTAATAATAAGGGTAGAAGGTTTGTCGTAATATCGTGGGCCTGGTGAGAGACTCAAAAGCGAAACAGATAATACTACAACTAAATCTGCACATAACTTTTCTATTAATATTTTTTTCAAAAATTACAAAACCTTGAGTATTATACAGGGTGACTCCTAAGTGGTGAACAAAATGATCACCTCTGTGTTCTACTCACGAATATGAACAACTTTCACTATGGGACCAACTCTCAAACACGAAAAAAAAAATCAGCTGTTTCATAGAAAAGTTCAATACGTACTCGACCAAAATGTATGAAGCAGCTGTTTATTTTTTGTGATTTCAGAGTTGGTCCCATAGTGAAAGTTGTTCATATTCTTGGGTAGAACACAGAGGTGATCATTTTGTTCACCACTTAGGAGTCACTTAGGATACACGAGAATTTTTAGAAAGTTAAAGAGGAAGTCGTCAATATAACAACCTGTAACAATAATTTTGTTTTAAAGGAATCAAACGCACAAACAGACAACCCTTACGTCAACCCGCAATTAAAACCTGAAGATAAGAAAGAAATTGAAGACAAAATGGAAGGTATATTCGCCACTGTGCAGCCAGTTGAAGATATCCCTAAGACCTACGGCATGAACTTAACTTCAGACAGTGGCCATGTTTGGAATGTAAGTATTGCGAGATGGAATCAGCTTTTCTTTTGCAAAAGTATTGGTGAAATGAGGCATAGCTGCATAGCATAGAGGCATTCCATCTTAGTACTCAGGTTTGGCAACGACTTTGCAATTCTACTTAATATCTAAAGGTACTTAAGACTGCGCCGAGCGTACGCCGGATGTACAGTGGTGCCTTCATTACTATTATTGTGTTTTCTAATAAAGTAAAGTATTTTCTTGAAATTGGTCGGTAGGTTTTTGTACTACAAATGCAAACCACTAATAGGGTATATCACATAGTTTAATAACAATTCACCTTCGAGTTATCACCTTAACGGAAAAAAGTGGCCACCTTTTCCCGTTAAGCTGACTACTCAAAGGGTAATTGTTATTAAAGTTTGTTACGTATCCCTAAATTGTGTTTTAGCTTGCGCTACAAAAACGTATCGTCTGATTGCAAGGAAATTCTTGAATTAATTAGAAAACACAATAATAGTAATGAGGGCGCCACTGGACGCTCGACGTTTGCTCGGTGCAGTCTTAATAGCAAAAGCTATAAAGAAGCACCTAACCCAAAGGTGTTTGCATCGTTATGCACGCAATATACTTATTACTACTTATTGTATTTTTGGCTTCAAGTAGCCTAAAGTAGCCATTAAACTTTTAAACTTAGTCTTAACTCAAGCTTGTCAGTCTGAAACAGTTCACCATTATTCTGTCGAGACTCATTTCATAGAACGTATCACTTCGTGGAATATTCGTCTCATTGACATGCTTTTCTAGCCTGTACATACATACACACACACATAATCTCACGCCTTTATTCCCAGAGTGGGGTAGGCAGAGCTACAAATTACCAACAACTCTAAAAACTTGTTGATAATTCTGTAACCACATTTTGCACACTTAGGCTAAGATGTTGACCAGTGTATTAGTGACAGGTTGCAAGCCCATCGCCTAACAATACTATAAGTACGCCTTTATTCCCTTAGCCGTCTCTTACGACATCCACGGGAAGATATGGAGTGGCACTATTCTAACCCGGCAACCACACGGGTAAAAGCCTGTACCTTATTATTATTTAAGACATCCTGAAAACAACACAGTTTCAGCTGAAAATATCTATGAAGTTAAATTCAGTGAAATGATAAATTGCAAACTAAAACCTAGTAAAACAAATGCCTTCTACTAACTTATTTGCTTACTTTAGATAACAAAACCACTTATTTCAGGATCTGGTCAATCCTCCTGTTTCCTACGACGTTGGATCAACCGCAAGTAACCAGGAAGAGGTAAATAATTACACTAGTCTCATTAATACAAATAACAGTACCCCAACAAAAATGTTAAGCTCTAAGCACTGTCGTAATGAGCTCCCAACTAAATCATTAATGACAAGCATGACAATGACAATGACTTTCGCAATGACAAGGTTTAAGTATGCTCAACATGGTCCACAAAAATCAACGACCGATAGTGTTATTCCAGTTAGAATTTAAAATACCTACTTGTAAAACAGTCTTATTGAAAATGAATATGGTTTCCAGGAAGCAACACAGGCACCCGCAATCAGCGAACAACCCGAGATACAGAACCCAAGCGTGGAACCTTCTAGCACAGAAGAGAATAAAGATTCTGAAGAACCAATCAACGTTGAAAAACAGCCAGAAAATCCTGAGCCAAGTCAAGAAGAGTTACCTCATGACAACAATGCACAAATAGAGCAACCTATCGAACCAATTGCACCTGAACAACCTACGGAAGCTAATCAACCTGGATATGAACCCGAATCACCAGTTGAACCTGAGATACCTTTGGAACCTACAGAACCTGTAATACCAGCTGAACCAGAGATACCCGTGGAACCTGTAAGGCCGGAAGAACCCAATCCAGAAGCTAATGTTCCAGAGCCAGGAAGCGGTGACAATGAGGATATTCCGAAGCCAAACGAAAGTGGATCTAGCGAGGAGTCTGATTTGGCTGAAGAGGTTAGTTTAATTTAAGCTGAACACATACTTGAAGACGTAAGGGCCATTGATACTAATGAAATGATGGTAGTAGTCAGTGGTGGATTCATGATTTTGGATTTTATTATTATTATTTAATCAGGCGGCAGTTGCGACGACTCTGTATCCAGCTGTTCTTTGTTCAAGTGTTCTTTGTTCTGCTAATGTGTTGGTCTAGTCGGTTTTTAAACTGATTGACGTTCAGTGCTGAGACTACTTGTTCTGGCAGTTTGTTCCATGCTTTCACTACTCTGTTACATAAGAAGTGTCTGCGACGATTGTTGTGTGAAAGCTCAGTTAGCAATTTAAATAGATTTTGGATTGAGTAGATTTTTTCAAGGTAAACTAGCCACGGGAGAACTCGGACGCCTTTTTGGGTGGGGTTGAGCCCTCCTGGCGTGGATCCGCCACATTCTTTTAGAACCAGGAATCATAGAAGAATCTGTGTTGTATAATTGCTAAAGCTAGTAATTGAGGACGATACTCATTTGTATCTGCTTGCATATAAATAATTAATGAAGACTGGTACTTACATTATATTATGTTATCGTTGAGGTTGGGCGGGGCTATTGCGACAGAGGGGTAAATGTGTCATAGAAAGATTTAAAAGGAATAGAATGTTCAAAAAGTATTTTCGCTCCCTTTTATATAAATTTAGGTAGGTACTTAAACTATTGTAACAAGACGCTTAAATTGTCTGGAATCGTTGCAAAACTACCCTTGAAAAATTTAATGACGGATTTACCCCTCGGTCGGAATATAGACCTGTGCTTATAGAAATTAACATTAATTTTACAACGTATTTCCAGGAACAGGACCTTGCTCATCCAAAACCAGAAGACGATGACAACAAACCAGATATCATGAGCGAACTACTTAAGAGCGTAAGTACTCAATCGTTATTTCCTCGACAAATTAACCGAGGGTTTTATAAGTTTAACGTCTGTATCTGTGTATTTGTGTATGTGTGTCTGCTGCGGCATCGTAACTCCTAAACAGATGGGCCATTTTTTTTAAACGATATTTATGGTTCGCTTTGGTTCTTAGCTACGTTTCATGAAAATCGGTTTAGCCGTTTAAAAGATATCAGCGGGCCTAGTATGGTTACGTCTATATATTTCATGTCAGATGTCGTTCATTGAATACAAAAGGGACACAATCCGAAATGTGTCAGTGTTGCATTTTAAAATTAGAAGCGGTTGGAATACGATTTTTAATGGAAGAGCAAATTATTTTGGAATGTGTCTGTTTTGTATTCAATGAGCGATGTGCATAAAGCATCCGTCACTCTTGTACTATCAGCCCAATGGAACCCTGACCCACCATAGAACGGTGTCACAGTGACATTATAAAACAATTTGTTTGACACTTCTTATGACTTGAATCATAACGTCTCTGTGACACAGTTCTATGGTGGGTCAAGGTTCCAATGGTCTGATAGTACTTCTTTACGTGTCAGAAGGTGACGGATGCCTTATCCAAACTTTGTCACGCGATAAACGGCCATATTAGGGCCCCAGGGGCGAGTTTTATAAAGCTACAAGTAACAATTTCATAGGTCTAAACTGGCAACACTGCTCTAATGGCTGGTCAAATGGAAACTTGTAACCTGTAAATTGTAATTTGTAGCTCTATAAAACCTTTATAAAAAAAATTAAGATAATATAAGATATAACGCAAGCAAATAATTTCAAGTACCTAATTAAATCTTCCACAGTTAGAGTATCTGGCGTGAGCAGAGACAGAGACTATAGTCTCTAAAAAAAATCTCTTGTTCCTTGTTTAAATTTGTGTTCGAAAAATCGTCAATTCGAACGACTAGTCACCAAATGACTGAGTGCGACAATAAAAGCACATCAATTTTATTAAATGAAGCATTCTGGCTAAGATAGAAATGAAGGCATGCAACAGGCAGTCTTACTCTGGCGATCTCTTGACAATCCTAAGCTTAATTCTCAATAGTTTACTTTAGAAATAATATCAAATCGGAGAAATACTGGAAAAGGGCCGAATCTTAAGTACCCGAAACCGACGCGCGTGCATGACTCGATGTATGAATGTGGAAGAAGCGAAAGAAGTTTGTCAAGATCGTAGCAAGTGGAAAGAAGTGGTCTCTGCCTACCCATCTGGGAAACAGGCGTGATTTAATGTATGTATGTATGTATGTAGAAATAGTGGGTTTGCTAATATTTGACATCATTTCAGGAACAATTTTGGAAGTGGTTAGGTGAATGGACCGCGAGCTACATGGAGCTTTTGGAAAAGGTAAATTAATACCAACATTCTGGTGTAGTTTTAACATAAAATAAAATATTTACTCACAATTTCCTACCAGTCTAGTCAACAAGAAACTCTTTTAGTTTCGACAAGTCCAAGTCCAAGTTCGAACAACAAATCTTCAAATTTTTCGTGACCCTCCCACGTAAAAAGCACGATTTTTATACTAGTCTATTTCATTGTGGGTAGTTAAATGATGGCTTTTTTCGAGAATAATGGGGTCAGGGGAGGAATATTTTTCACTCACAGACTACTTTAGACGTAAAAAAACAAATAATAAACATGAACGATATTTCACAGCACATAAGGAAGATCGCCATTCAGGAAATCTGCACTCGTGAAAGACTGGGAAGTCAAATATGTCTCCTCGACGACCAGCCGGAAGACTCCGGTCCCATGATAAAGGATGGAAAACTCTTCATCGATGGCAGAGAAATATCTTTAACTCATTCTGATAACCTCGCTTCATCACGCAAAAGAGGTCACAAAGAAGACAAAGACCACAAAATAGACGCAACAACAATTTACGGGAATTCAGTAGGCAATGAAAAGGTTACTAATGTTTTTATATTTAATCCAGACAAAGCCAAAGAGATTCTGGAGGAATTGAAACCTGAAAACGATTCTAAACCTGAAGACATAATCGATGAAAGAATAAAAGAGGATCTTAAAGAGCCTGAAAAGGAAGATAAGGAAGATAAAGTTACAGAAGCAGAGAAGGATAAAGAAAAAGAGCCAAAGAGCGACGAAATTGTAAGTGAAAAAGAAAGTGGAGATGATAAAAAAGAAGTTGAAGATGTAAAAGAAATTAATGAGCCAAATAAAGCGATTTCTAGTGAATTAAATAAAGAAAACGAAGACGAGAATAAAGGGAAACCTGTTGAAGCATAAATTTAACTTATAACTTGAAAGACTTAATTTATGTGATGGTAATATGTTACTTCATAATGTATATTATTTATTATGATATCAAAACCAAATGTAAACTGTTAATTCTATATCATGTTAAGAAATTTACAGCTTAGACTGAGTTGTATAAAATTAAGTGATTTCTATAACTTATTACTTAGTTTTGTTGTCTAGCCTATCTATAATAGCTCATTGTTAATAAGTAAATATACTTAAATTTAAATTAACAAGGTCTTCTATTTTTTAAGTGTATTTCCTGACGATGTTACTTTGTCATGTTACGACGAACGGTCGCGATGTGACCCATCCTGAGCGTATGATTGACACTGTCCACATTTGGCGTAACAAATTCTGTAGATTTCAAACTGCTAGATGAAAACAGTAACAACTCGAAATCCTTGCTAGTTTTGTTTCAAGTATACACCGTGTTTTTTTGATTTACGATAACTTTAAGGGAACGTTCTTTAGGTCAAATAAAGTTAATTTCCCAAAGACAGACAAATGATAACTCTTACGGTTTTAAAGATATTTAATTTTTAAATTTAATCAGTTAATCACGTTGAACTAGTATAAAAGGCTCTTAATTGATAACAACAATTTTCTTTTAATTCTTATGAGTAAAGAGTTTCCAATTGTTAGGTTTGTATACGCGTCCATGGAATTAGTAAGTACTAATGTACATCTGGAAGGTGCACTACACCGATAACGCGAGCCGAAAAAAATGTACTAAAGCTTACTGCGTCCCTTTCTAAAGGTGACCATATTTGAATGGCAATTTACGGACAAATTAATTTTACAAGCCGGTGGGGCAGTAAACGAAACAATATTTACTTATTCAACTGTTACTCTTATTCTTACTTATTCAATTTACTCCCAAATCGATATCTGTGGATCTTTGGATCTGTGTGTTCTCCGACAACTAATCCGTTGACAAATTGAGGAACAGTAGCCGCCATCTTGAACTTTTTAGTTATTCAACTGATTGTCTCCAAAATCGATATCTGGGCATCTGTGACCACACAGATGCCCAGATATCAATTTTGGAGACGTCAACCGTCAATGAATCCGTGGACAGACTGAGAAAAAGTAGCTGCCGTCTTGAACTTCTTAATAAGAGCAGGTAGAACAAAATACAAGCATTGAAAGCTTTCAAACAAAATCTAGTATTAAGTTGTCATTCAAGTGTCAATTTCGAATTATAGGAGACCACACGGAATACACAGATCCCCTGATCCACATACAGGTACATTTCTTTCGGCTCGCGTTATCGGTGGAATGCACCTTCCAGATGTACGTTATTACTTACTAATTCCATGGTTACGCCAACATTGACTTATTATTTGACACTCACTATTAGTTAACTCTAAAGGCCCTTTTAGAATGATCAAAGATATAACATTCAATAACTTTGTTCTAAACAGAAAAAATTTTTTTTTTTGCAATATTTAAAAATCTAATCTACCCATTAGTTTCTATGGATATACCTAGTAATATGCCGAAGTTATCGTAAATCAAAAAAAACACGGTGTATAGAAGTTGTATTATCGTTGATTTTTAAACACAGTTGTATTTTGAGTTACTACTGTTTTGATCTAGCAGGGCTATTTGCCACGCAGTCCGATGAAGCCCTATAGTATGGACCCACCTTTAAGACTGCGCCGAGCAAACGTCGAGCGTCCAGTGGCGCCCTCATTACTATTATTGTGTTTTCTAATTAACTAAAGAACTTCCTTGCAATCAGGCGATACGTCTTTGAAGCGCAAGTAAAAACAGAATTTATGGGATACGTAACAAACTATAATAACAATTACCCTTTGAGTAGTCAGCATAACGGGAAAAGGTGGCCACTTTTTTCCGTTAAGTTGATAACTTGAAGGTGAATTGTTATTAAACTATGAGATATAACCTATAAGTTGTGTTTTCATTTGTAGTACAAAAAACTACCGTCCAATTTCAAGAAAATATGATTGTTTATTACAAAACACAATAATAGTTATGAGGGCGCCACTGTACATCCGGCGTACGCTCGGCGCAGTCTTAAGCGGTGGGGCGTGACATAGAGTATTAAATACACTATTCAGGGTGGAAAGAACGAATGCCACTTGTATGGCAAACTCCCTTCAATATTGGAAAAAGCAAATTCTACGTAAAGGAGAAAAACTTTTGTTTTTTAAAACAATAAACTCAATTCTTAAATTTTGAAAAAATCCTCTTTCTTAAACAAGAATCGACCTGGTTGAATATGACAAAACAACAAAGTCGTATTTTCTTGATACAGATCGAAAGCGTTGTTAATTATCTATATAATTATTTATATCTACAACACATATATCTTTAAATTAAATTAAGACCGTAAAATAACTCGTTTTATTATTTTGGCATATTCAACCAGTTCGATAATCGATTCTCGTAAAGGTTTTCCATAAATCAATGCGGTATTTATTTTTTTATAAAATAAAAGTAAGTCTTCTTTGCGTAGAATTTTCTATTTCCAATATTTAACCCTTAATTAACAACATAAAAATGAAAAAGGTCTTGAATTCAAACCCTTTCTACACTAATGTTATAAAGAGGAATGATTTGTATTTTTATTTTTGTGTGTGTGTATGTTGGTAATGAATAAACTCAAAAACTACTGCGCCCATTTAAAAAATTCTTTCACCATTGAAAAGCTACATTCACCCTGAGTGACATAGGTATGTTTTACTTTTCTGCGTGGACGGAGTCGTGCGCAACTAGTTTAATTATAAACACAAATAAAATAAAATATTTTTTTTACAAAAATTTGGCACCCGCATCCTGTAAAGGCTACGGTAACAACTTACCACCAAGATGGCTGTATCCTCGTTTACCACCAATATGGCATGATAATAGTACATTGTTGCCTAGGCGCGGAAAGTAAGGGTTTTCCTGACTCGTATTTTAGCAGGCCGAGCAATAGCGAGGCCTGCTAAAATACGAGTCAGGAAATCCTCGTTTCCGCCGCGGCATACATAATGCTTTTCTCAAACATGTGAGGAAATAACACAAATACATTTTTAAAAAGCAATTAATTTAATTTAATTCACAATAAAAGTTACGTTGGTCATGTTAGGGCAATTTGTAAATAAAAACTTTATAGTTTTTCCAGGAGCCAGTTCAGGTTTTAATGTAGGCGGTATGGTACCTATTTCGTCGCTTTCGTCGCTTGAGCTCATTTTTTCTAGTAAATATTTCGCACAATAGTTTCACATTTGGTTTCACATATGCAGAATGAACGAATGTTACCGACTGTCAATTGTTTTTAAATACTAACCATAGACATTGGAATGCAAATTCAAAAATAAATACACGCACTGTGCTAAAAAAGCGAGCAGTTACCTTGGCCGTTTGGAATTTTTGTCTTGGTCCTTTTGATTTTGTATGCAATTGACAGCATTTTTAAGAAAAATATGGACAAGGACGGAAAGTGTTTTCATATGGTTTTTTTACTCCTAGGAGTAAAATGAGGCACTTTCCGTCCTTGTGTTTCAATCGGAAAACCGTTCTTTCCGAGCATGTTTGAGAAAAGGCATTTTACTGTATTCATCCCCGTACTGTCTCAATCTCGTTTCTGATCCAATAGTTAGACAGAAAAAGCACTCATGTTCCCTAATAAATAGATACTACTTTCCTTAAGTTGAGACAGTAAAGGGAACGAATTATTTTTGTTTTCTGTTTTTGTGTTAGCCATAATTTTTCCATCGTTGGAAAATAAAACAAATTATATAAAGATTAAAAACGAATTTATTAACCACGGATTGGATCATATGGCACATTTAATGAACAAATTAAAAACTAAATTATCATAATTATTATTTAATTGCTATAAGTTCATTGCTCTCTATCATGACCTGAATATGATCTCTGTAAAAGGCATTAAGTTCATAAAACTTGGCAATTTATACCTTAACTACATTCAATAAAGTTTTAATTACTTCGATTACTCTGACGCAGGTTTCTTTACATTTGAAAATGTTAATGTATACTTAGAACATGTTTTTTTAAATTATTTTGAACGTCGTAAAATTATCTTGATAAAATATATTTTCTATATTCGTAGAACCGTACAACCTACAGTAGAACACAACCGATATGGCGTGTCGTGAATCTCCGTTCGCGCAGACACGAACAACGATTCCGATGATTTCCGAAAGCACGATTAAAACCCACGATCAAACTTGTACGTAATAGTTATAAGGTGCAAATAAATTGCATCTATTTTTTCCATCTCGCTCACGCACGTTTGACAGCTGACTGAATGACACGCGCGCGTCAACATGGCGTCACTAATAACCAATAATAGCACAGAACACAACCGCGCAACGCGTGGATCATGCTGATTGGTTCCCGAGCTTCGAAAAGATGTCATCTACGCAGGTACATCGGAAAGCCATATCGGTTGTGTTTTACTGTACCTCTATATAGTATTCTACACAAGCGTGTGTGTGATTAGTGTTTTATATTACCCCTTCCTTGCTTTAAAAAAAAATTTGTTACTAAAAAACATCACCGGGTAAAAATCAAAATAAATGTCCAGGTAAAGAGAGTTTTGTCACCGTCACGAAACTGTTGGTTAACGTCAAACATACGTCAATTGTAATGAAATTGTAAGTTAGACATAATTTAAGTGACATTTAAATAGCGTCCTTATGTACATTTATTTTGATTTTTACTCCACCATCGTTCTCGTCGAATACACAACCTACACGCGATAACCGCGCAGTCTCAGTTGACTCTAAGATCTCGATTAAAACGTTCTAAAGAATAATAGACTGCATGAGTTTTTATAAGTTTTCAAATCCTAACGTTATTCATAAACGAACTATAAACGTATTTTAGTATGCGTTGTCCCTTTTGGTCAAATGGAAATGTCACAATGACAAATAAGGACAAAGCATATTTCAAGCACACTTTAGCTATTAAGTGTTTATGAATTAGAGAGTTAATCTTTAAATTCTGAACCTGTCATTAAATGAAGTAAACATGGTGCAATCACTTTCATGAACTTAATGATTTTTACGTTTATTCTGACAAAACTTTAACGTTCCCAACATTACTTAACCATAGTTAATATGAATCTTATCCATAGAAACAGTAATAAATTTTATTTGTTAGCTAGAAAAAAGAAAACACATATTAAGATAATGGATATGTGGTTATCTAGTATATTATAGACCGTCTTTTTCGGACTAACTTTTAATGACATTTGTTTCCTAAAACTAAAATGGCATTTAATAAAATTAGGATTTTATGTGACAACTCTTAGTGAATTTTGACTCTCGGACCCCATATTTTAAAAGACCCAGAGACTGGAATATGTCAGTATGGCCGTGTCGTTTAAACCCAACACGGCCATCCTGCCGTACAACACGTCCTCGCATGCTATGTAGAAATGATAAAATTATACAACATAAGGTACATTTCTCATTTTTAACTCACAGAGACAGGGCTCGGATACCGGTTATATTTTCAAACCGTTATTGTCGCAAAAACCTTTTCATTTTAGTTCCGTTCACATTAACCGGTTTTTGTAGGAATCTTTATACAAAGTTCTATTCGAATTAACCGTTTTCGTGCTAAAAAAACCGGTTAATCCAGACGCATACCGCGCGCGTCACATCACAACTCAAAAAAACAAGTTGCAACGAACGCGTTGGTTTCTCAAGTCGCCGCTCGTAGATTAAACCGGTTAATTAAGGTCGAAATCCCTGGAGAACTTCGGAGCAAAACCGAAATAAACCGGTACTAACCGGTATTTTTAAACCGGTTCCGAGCCCTGCCCAAAGAGTGGGCCATGTCAGTATGGCCGTATAAGTTAAACCCTTAACACCGCCATTCTGATGCATTGCACGATCTCGCATGTTATGTAGTAATCACCAGATTTGTCACATAAATATAAATTAATAGCTACTTATATAAAATACTAAACAAAGCGTTTTCCAACAAGCGAAGGGAAGACGTAAAATATAAAAATATACTTAATTCATCTCTCCAAAAAACTATATAAAAAATAACAATTTTTAAAATCCAACGATAAAACCCTTTTACCAAATAAATTTTACTTAATAATAAATGTCTTGTTTCCTGTATAAAAAACATTTAAATATTTTTACCGATTTTAGCTGTAAAAGTGAAAAATGGCTAAAAATTAAACACAGAAAGTATATAATATGGCAAATTAAAAAAAAACTTATCAAAAATACCGGACTACCTACTCTTAACATATGTTCGAGCAAAATTCACTGTCGATTTATACTTTGACCAGAATATCAAAATAATAAAATAATTGACAAATACAATGTTTTTGTCAAAATATATTCAAGATGGATAGTGACTTTTAATAATAAAACTTAGGAAAACTAACTTATTACCATATGCATTTTTTTTAAATCATAAATCATGATTACAATCCAAAGTCAATACACTGAATAAAAAAAAACCGCATCTAGGTCCTGCCCGTGACTACGTCTGCATATAAGTTGTTTTATTCCCTAGAGAACTGTAAAAATTTCTGCGTAAGACGTACACACAATCATTTCAGCCGGTTACAATAACATTCATGAAAACTAATGTCGCCATTCGGACACAAGCGGTTTAAGACGGCATTAAATTTAATGAACGTTATGGCAACGGGCTATCTGCCGCACTCAGACACATCAATTAAATTTAATGCTTGATTAATGTCGGTGCTGTCACATTCTTTGGTATAGCAATAGAATAACACAACACATCACTGAACAAGCATTAAATTTATTTGACGCCTCTGGGAGAGGCAGGAAGTATGACAAATACATATCTTTTTTTTTTAATTAATCGCCGATCCTCAATTCGGCTAATTCCTTCTCCTCGTCTACTTCGTCTTCATCATCAGAACCGTGGACTGATGCGGCAGGAGTTGTTGCTCCTGAAAAAGAATGAAAATAAAGATGGCGTTATAGTATTTCTTATAATAAAATGTATTGTGAAATATATGGTCTAGAATATAGGAGCGATTTTAAAATCAATTAAATGGTGACCAATTACAAAAAAAATGCTTGACGTCGTCAATGTCATTAGAGATGTCAAGTCATACGTAACTTATAAACTCAACCTTATTGTTATAGAATGTCAGATTGACTTTGGACCAAAGGTGGGTCATTTAAGTCTTCATATTGTGGAAAATACATGTACTCAAAATGTTTTTTTTTAGTTTGATGTTACATTGGAAAAAAACCATAGGATTTGTCTAATTCTAAAACTAGTTTAAAACACAAAACGTAAAAGTGCCTAAAAAACGCTTTTAACACAAGTGATGTGCATATTTTTAAATACGTCATAGGTACATAGGTAGGTTTTATAATGTTAAATTGCTCAAAATTAACTCACAATTAATCCATTTATCTCACCTAGTTATTCTAATCAAAGTGTGAATGTGATGTTTTTTCTATCCAATCAACAGATGTTTGCCAACATGGGACAAAGCAGGGGACCATGTCCACTTTAGACGGCGACAAATTTTAAAGTAACCCATAGAGTACCTAGGGGACTTTAGGTGACGACAATGGTGATGAGAGCCTACGTGATGATAATATTGGTTCACTAATGTTTTACCAAATCATCATTTGGCAAACTATATAATTTTACAAACTTTCATTTCGTAAAGAGATTCCCGCCGTATCATTTTACAATTTCATGTGGTCAAAAGTCTAACCTAACCTAACTTATTTAATAAGCCCATGTAACCTTTGTAATATGTGAAGGTAGCGCAAACACGGTTTTGCAAAATGAAAGTTTGTAAAATGATGATTTGGTCAAAAGTCAGAATACCGATAATTTTAGGTGACAACTGAGAACGTATAAAGTTTTTTAAATAAAGAGCGAAAGTAAAGTGCTTTTGCAAGTGGCTCTTAGATAGTGACAACTTCGTAGTGATTTTTGGTGACAAATATACATAGATAGTGAATGGAACCATACATAGCCACTTAAGATGATGACCTGTCTTCGTGATCTATAAAGATAGTAGCTTTAAATATCTTAAGTGCTGTCCCTAAATAGTGACTTAACCGGCCACCAGTCTAAATACACCCAAAATCCACTCAAACACCACCTATTTCCCGTCAGCGCAGTCATGCAGCTTCGCGATCAGCTCATCGATCTGATCAGGCACCGCTTCACTGAGAGGCTCCAGGAAATTCTCATTTGCATCCTGTAGCTCTTATTCTCATTACGATAATGACTTTGAGTGACCAATTAGTAGTGCCTACAGGGTGACATTGTGAGTTTAGGTGACGATTTCGTAGTGATTTTAGGTGACAAATATAGATGGTGAATGGAACTCTACATAGTCACTTAAGATGATGACCTGTCTTCGTGATTTTTTAATATAGTGACTAAGTGTCTTTAAGTGCTGTCCCTAACTAGTGACTTAAGACTGCGCCGGGCATACGACGTATGTACAGTAGGGCCCATTATGATTATTGTGTTTTCTAATAAACTAAAGTATTTTCTTAAAATTGGGCGGTAGGTTTTTGTACTACAAATGAAAACACAACTTATAGGGTATATCACATAGTTTAATAACAATTCACCTTCGAGTTATCAACTTAACAGAAAAAAGTGGCCACCTTTTCCCGTTAAGCTGACTACTCAAAGGGTAATTGTTATTAAAGTTTGTTACGTATCCCATAAATTGTGTTTTTACTTGCGCTACAAAAACGTATCGTCTGATTGGAAGGAAATTCTTTAGTTAATTAGAAAACACAATAATAGTAATGAGGGCGCCACTGGACGCTCGACGTTTGCTCGGCGCAGTCTTAACCGGCCACCAGTCTAAATACACCCAAAATCCACTCAAAAACCACCTATTTCCGTCAGCGCAGTCATGCAGCTTCGCGATCAGCTCATCGATCTGATCAGCCACCGCTTCACTGAGAGGCTCCAGGAAATTCTCATTTGGATCCTATAGCTCTTATCCTCATTAAGATAATGACTGTGGGTGACCAATTAGTAGTGCCTTCAGGTGACATTGTGAGTTTAGGTGACAACTTCGCAGTGATTTTAGGTGACATATATGGATGGTGAATGGAACCATACATAGCCACTTAAGATGATGACCTGTCTTCGTGATCTATAAAGATAGTAGCTTTAAGTATCTTAAGTGCTGTCCCTAAATAGTGACTTAACCGGCCACCAGTCTAAATACACCCAAAATCCACTCAAAAACCACCTATTTCCCGTCAGCGCAGTCATGCAGCTTCGCGATCAGCTCATCGATCTGATCAGCCACCGCTTCACTGAGAGGCTCCAGGAAATTCTCATTTGGCGTCCTATAGTTTTCATTCTCTGATTCGTTGAAAGGTTTCTCGAAATTGACCTCTAAAACGTCCGAAGGCTCGTCCTTTATGTCCAGAATTTCTAGAGATCGTTGGACTGTGAGAGATTTTGTATCTGTTTGGGTGTCGGAGTCCTTTTTGTCTTTTATATAGGTCACGCGTGAGGACCGGCGCGCTGGTTTGAGAAATGTACATACATTAAATCACGCCTGTTTCACAGAGGGGTAGGCAGGGGGACCATATTGGCTCATATAAAATTGCTGTTTCGAACATACATACATACATACATACATAATCTCACGCCTTTATTCCCAGAGTGGGGTAGGCAGAGC
Source organism: Acleris laterana (assembly GCA_963966035.1). Taxonomy (NCBI): domain Eukaryota; kingdom Metazoa; phylum Arthropoda; class Insecta; order Lepidoptera; family Tortricidae; genus Acleris; species Acleris laterana. The sequence goes on along the minus strand of OZ014467.1, from coordinate 2,110,971 downwards.
TACAGAATTACCAACAACTCTAAAAACTTGTTGATAATTCAGTAACCACATTTTGCACACTTAGGCTAAGATGTTTACCGGTGTATTAGTGACAGGTTGCAAGCCTATCGCCTAACAATACTATACGCCTTTATTCCCTTACCTTAGTTCTAGTCAAAAACCAGTTTTGCGAAAATCCCAAACTAGACAGATTAATTTCTAGACTTTTTCCCAATTTCCTTTTATGTTTTTTAGGGTTCCGTAAAAAAAAACGAAAAACGAAACCCTTATAGGATCACTAATGCGCCTGTCTGTCTGTCCGTCCGTTCGTCTGTCACAGCCCATTTGGTCCAAATCTTCTGGACCATACATACATACATACATACATAAACTCACGCATTCCCAGAGTGGGGAACAACTCTAAAAACGTGTTGATAATTCTGTAACCACATTTTGCACACTTAAGCTAAGATGTTTACCAGTGTATTAGTGACAGGTTGCAATACCATCGCCTAACAGTACTATACGCCTTTATACCCTTAGCCGTCTCTTACGACATCCACGGGAAGACATGGAGTGGCACTATTCTAACCCGGCAACCACACGGCACGGCAAAAACACGCGGGTGAAATTTGGTAGGATGGTGTAATCCTATGACCCAAACACAGATGTGCAAAGTCAATTTTCTTTTTCAATAGGGGTAAATTTCAGAACACAAATTAGGAAAATAAATATTAGACCTGTAGTGGGAGAAAAATAGGCTTTGATAACATTAGAGTTTGTTATTTTTTGATATGTCGTTGGAGGCATGTTAAATAGCAATAATCTAAAAAGTTAGAAAATTATAGTCGGGGGTTTCGGACATATTGACATATTTTAATTTTTGCCAATAACTTTGTAAATGAGCATTTCTAAAAAAGTTTGTACATTTCATTTACGACTCCGATTTGCGAAAAAAATTGCAGGTAGGTAGGGTAAATGATACTGAGCCTAAATAACATAGTCTCCCAAAATGTCCCAATTAATTTGTATGGAAACTTCCTTTTTTGTTACCAAAATTCTTCCGTTCGTGGTAACAAAAAAGGAAGTTTCCATACAAATTAATTGGGACATTTTGGGAGACTATGTTATTTAGGCTCAGTATCATTTACCCTACCTAACTGCAAATTTTTTCGCAAATCGGAGTCGTAAATGAAATGTACAAACTTTTTTAGAAATGCTCAAATATAGAATTAAAGTTTAAAAAAACGGTGGCATATCGTATATCACTTTAATTTCTTTACAATATTCCGATTTTAGAAACCTGGAACACCTGCATTCTGGTAAACAAAAAAATGCTAATTACTTTGCAAATAATGAATTAGAGTAGCTGATATCGCACAATTATGATATAATCGATCAACTTAATACACTGGAAAAAAGTTAGAAATGTAGACTATCGGCCTGTCTAGATATTAACTTCTGGTGAAGCAGTAAAGCCAATATTGAATTAGAGTTTGTAGAGTTCATTTATAACCAGTCATGACAATGATCTCAGTTACCAAACAAAAGATTAGAAATATAAAATCATGGGGACACTAAATACTGATACGTAAAGCACTCCGTGATACGTAGGTATAATTCAAACTCGCGCGCGGGGCGTGCGCGCCTCGCTGTGGGAGCGATCGGCGGTGCGGGGTTACGTGGTGCCCTTGACTGCGGCGCGGCCGCGAGCCACGATCCCATCACTTTACTCAAAAAAAATTGCAAAGCGTGTTTTTAATTAATACATAAATATCAATGGAAAATAGTTATTTTGTTATACCTTCGCTAAAGGAAATGGAAAGACGAAACTTTCTCTTATTTATTTCTATATTGTTAAGTAGCATTTTATGAGTTGCCTTTTTTCACCCAGTACACTATGAAACTAGGAAGGGTGATTTAAAGCCGGTTTTCGTCCAGTTAGCTGAGTTGCCAGCTTTGGAGGACTAGAATAATATGGTCAAGTAATAAAATGTATAGAGAAAAAAAATAACTTTAGTGCTAATATGCTTTATTTTAGGTTAGATCAAGCATTCAGTTATAATTGTCACAGTTTTTTATAAAAAATGTTAATGATAAAAGTACCGATTTTACTAGTTTTCGTCCGCAAATTTTGGTTTTCGACCGAAAGTCTGTCAGGTAGTTTTCGACCATTTTGTAGATGAGCTAAGAAATAGTAAAAAAAACGGATTGGCTAACAATATCTATTATTGGTACTTAATATAAGTTTTCTTTCATATTACCAAACAACATAAGTATTATTTTAAAATAAATAAAATTTAGTTAATCCTTGTCCGAAAACTGAGGTGTAAATTTTAGTTTTCGTCCACTCCAGAGTAAAAGGCCGGAAATTAATGTAATAGTTTAGTCGTTTCTAGATTTCGTCCATATATTTAAATTGATTTTACTCGTGCAGCAATGACAATTGGGCGGACGAAAATGGAATGTCTAGTCGAGTAACCACCCAAGATCATTTTACGTCAAACAAATATAAATCGGCATAGGTTATTACAAATTGAGACTGACACAAAATCACATTTGACTTTTCAGTTTTCGTCCAGAGGACAAGAATTAAATATTTTGCAGATTACGTAATTCAGTATTAGTTCACTAAAATTTTATATGTTTACCGGAGATAATATATGATTACACCGTAATTTTAAGTTCATTATATTCTAATTGAGCCTTATGCACAAAAAGAACCTAATACTAACACTAACACGCAAAAATACTTAAAAACCTTGGCGTGAAATGTCTTGGTATCACTAAATTTCCACGACCGCGACAACACTTTCGTAACACGAAAATTAAACACCAACCGTAGTTTTCATTAGTCTCAACTTAAATAATATATTCATGTTTGTGAAATTAATGTTTGGCTACTAAGGGTCCCAACGAGACCAAACATGCGCGAGTAGCTGATTTTATTTTACTATTCCAGGCTTTTGTTCTAAACAACACAGTCTACTGGACGAAAACTGGAACCGGACGGAAAACCGGCGAAATCACCCTACGTCACAGATAACATTAAGATTTGCCCAACAGTTATTTATCTAACATTTTAAATTGACGAAACCACCACATAGATAGAAGGGTTCCGTGCGGTCTACTAAGGTAAATGTACGCTTCCCCGAATCTGCCGTATCACCGAATTCCTCATATTTTAAGCTTTTAGTCAGTACTTACAGTTGTTATTAAGTTGTGATTTTTTTTTCGCTAGCTATATACCTATCCCTTCCACTACGCGGCCAATCTGGCCATTTGCTGTCTCAGTCGGGACGCAACAATCAATTAAGTTAGTTGATCGCTGATCGCCATTTAGTATGGGAGTTCTTGTGACAATCGATAAGAAATCGCGTATACTTCATAAAACCGTATTACGTTACCTTTGTGTTTGAAAATGTGTTTTTTCAGTGTTGTTATTTAATTAGTTTTTGACTTCTGATAAATAAAGTGAATTTAGTGTGGTCATATTTATAGAAATTAACAAAAATGTGAATTCGGTGATGAGTTAACCCTGACTTTGACTGGAAGGTTTAACCGAACAGTGTCCGGAATCAGGGAAAGCGTACACAATTAAACATTTAAGCCGTCAATGTTTTAATACTAGCTTGAAGTTAATTATTAAATTATTATTTTTACTACACATAATGTTAATGTTTTTTGATATAGAGTTGTAAAAATAATTATATACAAAGGTAATAAAAAAAAACTGGTTTCAAAGACTGTTAAATAAGAAATATTTTAAATTTGAATAAAGGGTTTCTAGCTACCATATAGATAATCATTTTCAAATTATAATCAGATTTTTCTTTTTTTATTCAATTTGGTCACATTACACAGCATGACGTGTGTGCAGACCTTTAATAACCGTTATTTTCGTGTAACGTTATGGTTCATAACGTTATTTTACTCGAATAACGTTATACTATAACGTTATTTGACGTCATACTTGTAGCGGTATTCATTATAACGTTATCAAACAAAACGCTATACGTATAACGATACTTCGGTTAGCGCTATAATAACGTTATAGACCATCTCTTTCTTACACTCAATTTCACTCACTCCCTTATGGCGCATGACATTGTTTTGCCTTGCCGTTGCCGTTGCCTGCTTTGTACCGATGTTTTAACTGTACTGGGTAGTGATTCTCTGAACAACGACGGTCGGACGGACGGACGAGTGAATGTCCAAGCGGCGCGTTTAAGTAGTCCCGTCATCATATCATCATCATCATATCAGCCTGTTGCAGTCCACTGCTGGACATAGGCCTCCCCCAAGGAGCGCCACCGCGCACGATCTCCCGCCCTTTGCATCCAGTCACTGCCAGCTGCCTTCTTCAGGTCATCGGTCCATCTAGCCGGGGGGCGTCCTACACTACGTTTGCCTAAGCGTGGTCTCCATTCGAGAACCTTCCTGCTCCACCTCTCGTCGGTTCTGCGACAGACATGGCCAGCCCACTGCCACTTCAGCTTGCTACATTTTTGGACTATATCAGTCACCTTAGTCTTATGTCGTATGATCTCGTTCCGGATCTTATCCCTTAATGAGATCCCCAACATAGACCTTTCCATAGCACGCTGAGTGACGTGCAGTCGGTGGGCCAACTTGACTGTCATGTTCCACGTTTCGGCTCCGTAGGTTAAAACTGGTAGGACGCATTGGTTAAACACCCGGCTTTTCAGGCACTGTGGCAGTGTCGACGTGAAGATATGACGCAGTTTCCCAAATGCTGCCCAGCCAAGCTGCACTCTTCTGGCGATTTCCCGCTCGAAGTTGTCTCTACCGATCTGTAGTACTTGCCCAAGGTAGACGTACTCTTTGACAACTTCGAGCGTAGTGCCCTCGACGGAAATTGGTTCCGGGATGACATGTTCGTTGAACATTACCTTTGTTTTGTCCAAATTCATCCCAAGCCCCACTCGTCTCGAGGCAGCGTTAAGACTGTGCAGCATTTTTTGCACATCCTGCAGTGATTCTGCCATAATAACTATGTCATCGGCAAAACGAAGGTGCGTAAGATATTCGCCATTTACATTGATGCCCAGTCCGTTCCAATCCAGCGTCTTGAACACATCCTCCAGTGCGTTGGTGAACAGTTTCGGAGATATAACATCTCCCTGTCTAACACCTCGGAGCAGCTGGATGGGTTTTGTTCGGTGGTTTTGTACTTGGACGGACATCGATGCCATACTGTACAGGCTTCTTAGCACCTTCACGTACCGCCAATCGATTTGGCATCGCTGCAAGGATTCTAGAACAGCCCAGGTTTCGACCGAGTCGAAGGCTTTCTCATAGTCCACAGTAGTCCCGTCAGTGCGAACAAAACATATTTTAGCGCGTGCATTTTAAATTTAGCAGCATGGTTTCTGCCGATGGATCGAACGTATAAGGCAGCTTAATTGAAAATGCACGCGCTAAAATGTGTTTTGTTCGCTCTGACGGGACTACCTAAACTCGCCGCTGCGATTTTGCACGTTCGTCCGCCCGTCCGTGTTGATTCTGAGAGAATAACACCCCTGGGTAGCGATTCGGTGGTTAAAAACAACAGACGGTCGGACGAACGAGCGAAATCGCAGCGGCGTGTTTAAGTTGTCCCGTCAGAGCGAACAAAATACTCTTTAGCGCGTGCATTTTCAATTAAGCTGCCTTATAAGTTGCAAATGCACGCGCTAAAGAGTATTTTGTTCGTTCTGACGGGACAACTTAAACACGCCGCTTGGACATTCACTCGTTCGTCCGACCATCCGTTGTTTTTAACCCCCGACGTAAAAAAGAGGGGTGTTATAAGTTTGACGTGTGAGTGTGAGTGTGAGTGTGAGTGAGTGTGAGTGTGAGTGAGTGTGTGTGTGTGTGTATGTCTGTGGCACTGTAGTCCTTAAACGGATAAACCGATTTGGATGCGGTTTTTTTTTATATGAAATCAGGTTTCTTGTCTGTGGTTCTTAGACATGTTTAATCAAAATTGGTTCAGTTCTTTTTGAGATTTTGCTTTAAACTTTTCAAATAAAAAGAACCGCATCCAAATCGGTTCATCCGTTTAGAAGCTATGATGCCCGTTATAAACTAACACGCCTCTTTTTATTTATTACTTATTAGCCCCCTATTATTCATTTCATGTGTTTAAAGAGACGTTGCTAGCTCAAGTCATATTGTTAATTTGAAAAAGTTAAAAAACCCCCGACTCAAAATAGTTTGTAAAGGAAAACCTCTAAAAAGTAAAAAATAAGGAGTATTGGCCCTATTTTAAGTTTAATTATAAGTAGGTATTAATATTTTGATTCAAGCGTCGACAAGTCGGGGGACCGCTAAGTAAACTAAATAATATAAAATACCCCAACTACTTAGCCCTTAAAAAATACCCAACGTGGCGACGAGGCTTGTATCCAAATAGGTATTCATACCTACTTAGTATTTTTTGAGAGAATAACACCCCTGGACGGTAGGCAGACAAGACGACAAGAAAATGGTTATATCTGGCAACGTCGCGCAATGCATGAATCCAGCGCCGGTGCACGCGCCAGTCGGCCAGTTACGCAAAATGCCTACCTGAGGAGCGGCAACAGCGCGTAGTTCATAAGTTTCATAACGTTATTATAACGTTATTTCAGTATAACGTTATTAGGATTTCGTTACGGTGTAGCATAACGTTATGAAAAAATATCGATATATTTAAACGGAATTTTGAGCACTAACGAAATATAACGTTATGATAACGATATTATTCATAACGTTATAAAGGTCTGCGTGTGTGTGTCAAAGGTGTGAAAATGATTTAAGTTTTTGGGTATTTTTTTAGTAATTTTGGATAAACCGCCTATTACTGGCTATCCTCCAGTTACTAACCAAAATGTAAAAATGTAATTTAAATGAAGGGTTCTCAGTATGAGCAATTATCGAATTTCCTGGACAAAAACTACGTATTGTTGTATGGTAGGGCAAGATATGTACCTAATTTAACATTGTAAAATCCTTTTACTCTTGTTTTACAAATAAATAAATTCGGATTCTGATTCTGATTCTGTCGAAAGTATGCACAGTAGCAAAGTTTTGGCCAGTAATTTAATAAACTGGCCAGTAACAAGCGATTTACCCTATCAAATACAAAAAAACAATCGTCTTGTTCCATATTTTTACTATTTCCTTAAAATTCTTGAACTTGAATAAATAAATAAAAAATGCCTTTTGTTAGACCAAAGTTTGAGCACCACTGAGCGGCAAAATTTCATAATTTTTTCCCTAGTGCGGTGAAGCGGCAGCCCGGTTCGGTATTATGTGCAAATCCAGTTTGGTTAAAAAACGGGGTAAGCGATTGAAAAACCTTTAAAAAAATTAAACACATTTGTAACCATGTAATTTATTTCCAGGTACATTAAAAGGGTGACAAATTTATTAAAGTAACCATTATTCTATTGATTATAATCGCATATAAATCCCACACCTTATTAAAAAAATAAACGTACGTCGAAACGTACGTTTTTAGGTTCGGTTTAGGTTTACTTTACTAGGTTCATAAAATCTAATTTAAAACCACTATCTTATAACGTGAATTAAAAAACCGGGCAAGAGCAATATCGGACCATGCTCAGTGTAGGGTTCCGAAGCCGTTAAGTACTAAGAACAACTAACTCAAAAAATTGCAAGTATGAACAAATTTTCTATTGAAACTTATTTGGGGCTGTCTTAGAAGATTTTTAGTAGGTATTAACACTTTAGGTAATCATCCTTTAATTCTCAAGAATCAATCAATTTCGGTTAATTAGACCTTGCGACAAACTTAACTTTGCCGTTCGAAAACTGTTATCCCCATACATGGCATAGGTTGCGGTCAGTTTACCAACACCGCATATAACAATAAATAAATAATTACGTGAAGTACCTATGGGAGGTAAGATAACCTACCCTTTTTTAAGATTTTATTTTACCACTTAGTCTGCGTGACTAATATCAGTACATGTAAGTATATTCATGCCAAATAAAAGCTAGTACTACCTAGTACTGAGTCTAAGCTGAGGAGATGGCGAGACTATTAAGGGTTCATACTCATACTCATACTCATACTCATTTATTGGTTCGTAGTTGGACTACTGGCCATCAATAAATTTTTTGATGCCGCTGCTAGGAATTTGTTTTTTTTAAGAGATAACTAGGGAAAATCGTCAGTAACTGGCCACCCCCCGGTAACTGGCCACTTTGCAATAAAATGAGTTAAGAAAGATATTTGTTCACATTTTTGCGATTAAACTAGAATACCTAGATCTTGAGTTATTACCCGGAGTAGGTACTGTCCCAGTAGGTATCTTTACTAACTGCGTCAGTAAGAAATTTCTTGGTGGCTAGTAACTAAATGACACTTTCTAAAGTGGCTAGTTACTGGCGATTTACCCTACTATTGTAATACTAATATACAGGTCGTTTTTTCAATGAGTGTCCAAATTTTAGAGACTATCTCTGTAGGTCATACTCATTAATATTTAATATGGGACCAACATCCAAATCAGCTGTTCCATAGGTACCTACAAACTTCGAGAGCTAAACAGCCGAAAGTTGATCAGTATGAGTAAGGCCCTGTTGTTTGATCAGTAGTTAAAGTAACTAATTGTTAAATTTTGAAAAAGGAATTGAAAATTTGACACATTTCCTTGAGATTACTTAAAATTTTCGATTCCTTTTTCAAATTATAACAATTAGTTAGTTTAACTACTGATCAAACAACAGGCCCTTAGTCCCTAAAATTGGCACACTCATTAAATAAACGCGCTGTACATCTTTCAGCTTTAAACTGCATCTAATAATATGCGCACGTAAACAAACAATGATTGCGAAATGTTTGTCGAACGCAGGGCGTGCGCGGCGGCGGCGGGGGGCGAGGTATCGCTCCCGCGCGCCGGCCGCCTTTAAGGCCCCGCGCGGGCCGGTTATGAATTTCGCGCCTTTTTAAATAGATTATACTGTTGTACTACAAGCTAAACACAGAAATTTCTAAATTTCTGTAATATGGCTGCAAACCTTCTTTTACTGTAGTAGACTCATCTTTACAGACTTTAATTCAATATTAGACGTTTTATGACAGCAAACGCATATATCTTTTGAAGCAGATATCTTATTGCTCTAAACTTTTGGTTTGTTTATTAACTTAAGAATTGAAAGATATTGCTGTGGATTTTTTAAACTCTAATTCAATATTGGCATAATAATACACTAATTCTCGTTTGACTATGTACCAAGCTAAAAAAAATTCTAACAACTTAATAGCATAAAGCGACAAACATATCATAAACGATAAAGCAAAAACTTTGCACTCTAATTCAATATTCATTAATGAGCAATAATAAAATATAAATACCTCATTAATACCTAAAGCTCGTTCTAACTTTTCGCCATATTTTACAAATATGCTTAGAAATATGTCCCATGCCACTAAGCAAACTTTTTTCAACATTAGAATTTTAAAAACTTGTAGGGCAAAAATCCGGTCCCACTATTGGGCTATATAAAGATTTTCAAACTTCACTGTGTCATATCAAACGAAAGGGCTCGTTGTGAGGACACGATCACGATGAGAAGAACACGATCAATTAACCCTCACTGATCTCCGAAAATATACGTATGTACGGAACCCTCTCCACACGAGTTCTACTCTATCTTTACATGCATTACTAGCTAACCGCCGATTTATCTAATCCCCAAATAAAATTATCTGGCAGTTAAACATATCACTTTCCGTTGCTCAATCATAAAAGGACAGATCGAAGTTTGGAAAAATATATTAGAAAAAAGGTAGTGTAAGGGAACCAGTAATGGACAAGGACCAATGATGGACACTAGATTCTTATTTTACAGAAGTTATTCTTTTTTTTGCAACAATCAATTTAGGACCGTATGAAATTTGAATTAAGAGTGAAGTGTCCATTACTGGTGCCTGTGGCCTAAAAGTGTCCATCATTGGTGCCGTCACCCTACACGTAATATAACTAACGTAAAAAAATGCATTTGACCGTTTTTTTTACTTAAAAATACTTACTAGAGTGTGTAGGGCTTGGGGGTTCAGAGATAGGTCTTGGGTAGTTGAACCTCTTGCCCAATTCCAAGTCCATGTGGTCCACGTAGTCTGGGTACACGATCTTGAGAGCCTGCGCGCGCGCTTGCCGGTAGTACTGGAATTGAGCAACCATAACTTGAGTGTCGGTTAAAATTGAGCGGAGACTTGGCACCTTACGATTGCGAGTCGACTCCCTTAACCACCAAATGAGATAGAAGGTGTAAGTCTCGTGACTAGGTAGCTAATACCTAATCCTTGCAATTGCGTTTTTTAAAATTTCTTGTCTCTCAAAAGATTAAAAATAACCGTAAAAATGATTATCGAAAATTGTTCAAAATATGTAAGATCCTCCCTCACTTTAAAGCACAAATACCTTTTAGCTATTAATAACCATGACAATTGGCAGCATGAGCTGCGTAGAATTGATCACAATCATGGAACGAGATTGGTGTCTGCCGGTAAATTCGATGTGCCTAGAGTTAACAACTATTAAGGGGACAGAACTTTAAAAAAGCGCCTGCCATATATTCTCAACAGTTTACCTGAGGACATCCGTCTCGAACAAAATAAACGTATATTTAAGAGAAAACTAAAGAAATATCTTTTAGATACACTGCCTTAGAATTATATCATCGTTATCCATTGTGTCGAACTAAACATTGTATAATATTAAGATTATAGTACTTACTGTTATTTTAAAGTCTTCCTGCAGACAAACTGTACTAACACAGTTTTGCAGGGCTTTTGTATATTTGTAATTTTTGTTGCTGGTTTAATAAATAAATTAATAATAATAAATAATAATAAACTACATCACTTTACGACATCATCTCAAAAACCCCGAGTCGATATATAACCAGTCGCTGATGTCTAAAGCTTACTACAGGGTCGAGGACTATCTATCAGATTAAAATGCTTGGCCTAAACTAAACGGCCAAATAACTTAATAATAACTTAGTCATAAAAATATGTAAACATTGTATATTGTCTAGGGGACACGGTTTCTGTAGGATAATGTATCGAAACTTATTTTTGTAGTTGTCTTGTACCATCATCGCTAAGTTTAATTTTTTTTTTTATATTTTTTATTACTAACTAATTTTAGTTCTGGTGAAAATCCTGAGCTTTGACACATTTTCCTGCTCAACTACGCGTGAATTTATTTACTTCTTATTGTATGTTATACTCATTGTTTTGTATAATGCTAGGTTAAGTTTTTTTAATTGTGTATTTAAAAAAACGACTGACTGTTGAGTTTCTTGCGGCGTTCCTTCTCAGCAGTGGTCTCTTGCGAAGCGCTGGTAGATTGTTGACGTGTAAAAGGGTCCGTGCGGCCTACTTACTGAATAAACATCTTTTATCTTTTTTTTTACATAATTTTTTTCAATTCACGTCTGTCTAGAAGCTATGTCGACAGAGCCCCGCATGGCGGAGCTCCTATTCTTGGGCAATTTGACCTTCGGGCATTAGTGTCCTAAAGAGATGTAGACATAAAGCTTCTTTACCCACCAACTCTCATCAAATGAACAATACTTACGATGCCAAGGTTCCTCCAGTCCATCAGATCCGACAATCGCTCCGTGCGATTCCTTTGGATGATACGCTGTCTTCTGTTCAACCTACAACAAATATGCTTATTAGGAACGTATGATTTTGATCAATACTATACCAGTATTACGTCTAATTCGTTGGCCCTTTCCTGGGGCCTAGTGTCATATATAAATGACATTAGAAAAAAATATTTTGAACTTTAATTGATTGACACAAGATTCATAGTTTGAATTAACGATATTTAATCTGGGCCTCCGGAGGTTAAGTAAGTGTTATATTTATATTTTTGTGCAATAAAGAGTTTGCATACATATACCTATAGCCGTTAAAATAGAATGGTTCGAAAACAGATATCTTTTTAACTCATGTTCATGAGATTTAATCTATTACAAAAATTACAAAGACAAACAAAAACAAACGAAAGAACTTACAAACTTACTTAAAACTACACTAATCTAACAAACCGCTACCAGTGGGCATTGTTCCTAAAATGCCGGCAGCATTGCCACGTTGAATGGCAATGCTTAATCTTTGTGCCAAGTACAGGCCAGCATTTTTGTCAGGCGCTTTGACATATCTTTAAAAATACGGTGTGCTCCTGGTCCCCACGGTCCTAAAGTTTCGACCCCAAAAGGCTCAAATATGTAACTTCTATCAAGTTGACTGTATTTTGCCTTTTGAGGGTCTCCGCTGATTCCGCCGCGAAACCAGCCCTAGTACTTGTTCCGGGAAGTAAGTAAGCATTTATTAATTGTAAACCGTGTACAGTAAAACACAACTGATATGGCTTATGGAAAAATTGTCGTCTGCGCAGGTACATACCTGCGCAGACGACAATTTTTCAGCTGTCAAACCTACGTGAGTTAGATGCAAAAAATAATTTTTCATCACACTTGCTCGTAAATAGTGTCCTAGCATGCTAGAAAAATCGACCGTAAATCCAAAATAATACCCGCGGGCCTTTTTTTACCATTACGCCCTATCGTGCGTAATAGCTTTTTTTTTAAATATTATACGTGGACTCAAACTATCACAATACGTCAGGACTCCAATTCTTGTACCATTCGATATGAAGTTTCATTCGAGATGAAATATCAGTTGCATACAATTTCCTAATAATCTCGCATATAAACTATTGATCTCGACTGTCACTAGAATCGGACTCCGAACACGTTTGACATTATCTGTGGTAAGTCACAGACAACGATGTAGTCTGCCGCTAATAAGTTAAAAATATGATATTTTGTCTGATTTTACTTCATTTCCTCGCAATTGTGATGAAAAATATTGTATGTTACACGGGTGGTAAAGGAAATACAAAGCTCGAGTCATTAAAGCCCTCAGCCTTCGGCTTCGGGCTTCTAACAGACTCTCGTTTGTAATTCTTTCTTTACCACCCTTAATATACAATGTACTATAATTTGCACCTTATGACTATTACGTAAAAGTCGGAATTATTTTGGAATTCACAAAAGTAAATCCGTCCCACTCACACTAGTAGTTATCTAGACGTTCTCTTTCACTCGTATGGATAATAATTTACAGTCTCAAGTGTTCCTTGTTTTTATAAAAGGTTTCTTCTAAAGCAAACATATTGCTGCTTACAGTTAGTTCCTCGGGACACCTCGTATAGATCGTACAGTTACGTTTAGAACACGACTCTCCTAGTAAATAATATAATAATATATTATTTTGACTTATAAACATATCTCTTATTTATCACCCTAACCAATTTGCTTCGATAGTGCGGTGAATCATTGTATTATTGTACTAATATTATATATAATAACATATTAATAAACATACCTGGGGAGATTTTAAGTATTTTGTTTAATGTATAATTTATAGTAATAGTAACTTGAAACGAAATAATGTTGTAATTAAATATTATTTATCGCTTAAATAATAGATGTGGTAAAATATAAATGTAAATTTAAACTGTGTTGCAGTTTGGTTATATGCCGCATCTACGTAGTCGCATACGTCATTGGCTTTGATTATTTACTCTCTAGATAGAGTGTGGCCCTGTAATCACTACGACAGAAACAGGCCAGTTTTTGTATGCTTGTGTGCGTGACTCCTTTGTCTGACACTCGCAAAACGTCATTCTATTTATCTCTGTGAGCATACATAGGGATGCCAGCTAAAGACATATTTACTAATTTACAGGGAAAACTGATCATAGTAAGGTTTAGTTATTGTGAAGTGTTTGAAAAACTAAAAATATAGGTATCGATTCGAATTGGAATGGGTTGACTTTAATGTTTTCGATTCATAAAATACACTCACCGGCAAATTCTGCCGAACAAAATAAAAGGAAGACATTTTGAAAAAGTTAATTTTTACCCGAGTAAAATATTTTAAGTAATTTATATACGCATTCCTACAAATCTTATGTTTCAAAATCAAAATAAGTTATGTTTACAAAATCGTTTATTATCCACTCACATTTGGCGTTTTCAAATTGTTTTGTTTTCAATGAGCCCAGTCAAATTTCCAGTTTGTAAGTCAAAATTTATTTTTTCACTTCTCATGCTCAAAAAGTTTGTCAAATTAGACTTATCAAGCGAGACTCAAGTGATACATGTACAACCGAGGGAAAGTATAATATATATATTTTGACTAGGGAAAATATTAAATTGAAAATAGAATGATTTACATTTACAAAACATCTTAATTTGACCAATCAAAATACTTCACCAAATTAAATCCACCAATCACAATACACATCGACTGTCAGTCGGAACGTTAGGTTCTTTTTCGTACGTACACTCGTTAACTAATTCAAATCTTTTAAAAAAGAAAATGTATTTGATATCAACCAACCATAATAAAGCTATATTAAAATCGACCAATCAGGTAACAGAATTCATTTCTCAAAACATTAGGTGTTTTTTAGTACCTATTTTACAATTGCTAAAATATCATAAATCGTTTAAGCTAGGTACGCTTTAAAGCGCTAAATACTCACTCGGTCAGCACCGTTTAGTCTATATTTTGTATCTGTGTCAAAGTAGTTTAAATAAAAACACGCTGCCAAATTAAAACAATATTTTGCCGCGGAATACATTGTGGGTGGATAATCATTGTTAATTTTTACTTTTGTATAATTCTTTTATTTTCTCACAATCGAAGTGAAAAGTAGAGTGTATAACTCGGGTCTAAAAGCCATATTAGGTACCCCTCGCACAATTTTCCCTCGCTTTGCTCGGGAAAATAACCATCTCGGGGTACTATGGCTTATTTTTGACCCTAGTTATACAATCTACTAATATCAATTTCCACTATTCTCGACTTACACTCGACAGTTTTCTATTATTAATTTAATGTATACTCGTACATATCCTAACGTAACTTCCATACTTAGACACTCACATCACTAGGGACTAGGGAATTTCGTATTTCAAAACTGGCAACACCAACAATAATGCCAAGATGGAAACGTATTAATTAGACATAATTAAACTGATGGATTTTTGAAATAAATACTATGAATTCTGAATTACTTACCGGTGGTAGGTGACTTTGCTGTTTGATTTCATACGTCCTTTGTAATTTCGACAAAGTTTAATTACACAACTCGTCATTTTAGTGCCTTTTTAGCAAAATAAATTTTGACACGTAACACGACTGTATCCCTTGACAACACATTTGATACTAAGGAGCGGAAAGCTACTTATAGGCTAACAGTTAGCTGATAAATTTTTCGACGCATTCATGTCATTGAAGTTCTATCTAGAGAGTAAATAATCAAAGGTCATTGGTTGCCTAGCGTCTTATCTCTCCAAGCGGCGAGTACTGTAGATGCGATGCATAGCAACTAAGCCAAATAACAAGTTGAATATGTACTTACCCACATGTTTATTAATAATTAGCATTGCACGTTTTACCTTAACTTTAATGTAATGTAATATTCTCATGTAAGTGATTTCTTGTAATTCTAATGGGAATAAAGATTCTTTAAACATAATTTGTTCGTGTCTACGGCGAAAATTCCCGACACGCCATATCAATAGTGTTCTACACGTATGTATGTGTACAGTCAACTCACTTGGTAAAGTCGAACATGTACTGGGCGAGCTGCTGCACCGAGCCCTCGAGCGAGATGTACCGCCGGTCCACCACGTAGATGCCGTACGACATCGGGTCGGCGATGTGCTCCTGCATGAAGCACCCGAAACCTGGGGGCACGGGTTATACATACATACATACATAAACTCACGCCTTTATTCCCAGAGTGGGGTAGGCAGAGCTACAGAATTACCAACAACTATAAAAACTTGTTGATAATTCTGTAACCACATTTTGCACACTTAGGCTAAGATGTTTACCAGTGTATTAGTGACAGGTTGCAAGCCCATCGCCTAACAATACTTTATAATGCTGTTTTATCTCAGATATATAAACATTTTAATTGTAAGTATATACTAAACTAAATAGTATATTGTTAACCAAGGGATGAAAGTGATCAATTGGGATTGACCATTCTCATTCGAAAAAATAGGTAATTTTAAGACGCCAATTTCATTAATTTTGTATTTGAGCTAATAGATTTGGTTTTAATATCTTTATTTATTTAGCAGACATTTTATGGATGACATGATTATTTTAAATTTGGCTTGGCATTTTCTATTAAATTTTGTTTGGCTCTCGCCATCGTAATAGTTAGTTGTGTCCTCGTACTTAGTTAGCAAAGTAACCAGTGAACTAGAACCCTCATTGACCCCAAGTTATTCATAGTGCGGTATCAACAGCGCTGGCGATTAGTCCGCGATCGCCCAGTGAGATCGAGCCCCCACTTATGGTTAATAGCCCATAGTGTCAGTGTCTCGCACGCTTGGTTTTTGATAAGGTGTTAAATATTATTTCGCACTTTTTTCCTGTTAGACGGCTGCGTTTGCCTACCCGATTTTATTATGGAGTGTGCCAAATGTAACGAATCAGTAACTGATGGTGTTTTATGTTGTGCATGTAAAAGGAATTTACATTTTGTTTGTGCTGGATTGGCGGAAACCACCCATAGGCGCATGACTAATGATAAAAGAGCATCCTGGCGCTGCATTGCGTGTCGAGCGGCTCCCCCTGCACCTCAAGCATCTAATGAAGCTACATTGGCTGACTTGTTCGCTGAATTAAGAAATTCTAGGACATCCATTGAGACCAAAATTGACAATGTTCAGGTACAAGTAACCGAGCTAAGTAATAAGTGGAGCGCCCTAGATTCTCGTCTGAATGGGATCGAAGATAGAATCTCAAGCACGGAGGACAGAGTCACTACCTTGTCAACATTACCACCACAAGTCCAAGAACTCCAGGACCTCGTCACAGCGCTTAAGCGAGATAACAATGATCGCGATCAGTTTGGTAGGCTTAATAACGTGGAGATTGCTGGCATCCCGGTCCGCTCTGGGGAGAACTTGCGTACTACGCTTAACAACATATGTATCAAGGTGGGCTTTGCTCTTGACCAATCGGACATTGATAGCATTCATCGCGTCAGAGTATTCTCCACTACTGAGGCTCAGCTTCGAAATGGACGGCCGCCCTCGATTATTGTCCGTTTCACCCGGCGCGGGCGCAGGGACGAGCTGCTTGCGGCGGCCCGTGCTCGCCGGAGCCTTACCACGGCCGACGCTGGCCTCAATGGACCGGCCACCAACGTATACATTAATGAACATCTTACGCCTGCAAACAAGATGTTACTTAAGCGTGCGCGTCAGGTCAAGGTCGAGCTGAATTACTCTTTTGTTTGGGTGAAAGAGGGTAAGATCTTCTTGCGTCAAAACGAAACTTCGAGAGTTGTGCGCATCGTCTCCGATTCAGACCTCTTGAAGCTTAAGTGACTGCTACTTTCTTCTGTGCTGTGTGTTATTAGTTTTCTATATTTTCGTCCGTTGTTATGCAACCTTAGTTATTTTTTTATTCATGCGCCTGATGTTAATTATAAAAATATTTGCTTTTCTTTATATCGCATACTTAGTGCCGCTTTATATCGATGTTTTTCTCTACTCTAATGGCTAATCTAAAAAATATTAGTATTTATTATCAGAACGTGAGGGGCCTTAGAACTAAATCTCATCATTTTTTCACGAATGTGCTTACGTCTGACTATGACATTATTTGTTTAACTGAAACCTGGCTTACTGATGATTTTAGCAGTCAAGAATTTTTCTATCATAATTATGATGTGTTCCGGCGCGATCGGCCGGCGGCGGCGGCGTCGCGCGGCGGAGGCGTGCTGGTGGCGGTGAAGCGCGGCCTTCGCGCGCGCCGTTGCGATGATCTCTGCAGCACTACCCATTCCGAGGAGATATGGTTGTCTCTGCCCCTTGCCGCGGAGTCGTCCTCTGCTGTGTCAAAGCATGCTCGGTATCTTCGCATAGCCTGTGCATATTTTCCGCATAATCGTAATCATGCTGAGTCCTTGAAAAACTTTTTTAACAATGTCAACAACATTTTACTTTGTTACCAGAGTGACGCTTACCTGCTGCTCGGTGATTTTAATATTTCTCATGCAGTCTGGCACCTTGATAGTTTTTCGAACTTAAATCTCAATATTAATAATAATCCCTTAGCTAGTATGTTGTCAGATTTCCTTTCTCTCGCTGGATTACAACAGTATAATGGGTGTCTTAATGCGCATGACCGTATTTTGGATCTCGTGATTAGTAACTTTAAATGTGATGTGTCAGCCTGTCCATACCCACTTACACAAGAGGATTTACATCATAAATCCTTGGTGATTACCTTCCGTTTATCATTATTTCAACGTTTAAATTCTACTGACCATTATAGGAACCTATACCACAAAGCTAATTTTAATGACTTTCGACAAGGCCTGTCCAATATTAATTGGTCTATTATTGATGATATGGAAATCGAAGATGCCACTAGTTATTTTTATTTAATTCTTAATGATTTAATTAATAAATTTGTGCCAAAAAGTAAAGTTTCTACCTCCACTCGGTACCCGCCCTGGTACAGCAGACCTTTAATTAAAATTATAAAAAACAAATTAAAAGCTCATGCTAGATGGAAAAAGTACAATAACAAACTGGATTATGATGAATTTAGACTTTTGAGATTAAGAGAGAAGAAGTTAATCAAGGATAGTTATATTAAATTTATTGCTCTTAGTGAAAAGAAAATTACAACCTCTCCCAAATATTTTTGGAGCTTCATAAAATCTAAATTCTCTGCTAATGATGTACCTTCTAGTATGTATTTCGATGATAACTCTTCGTCCGACGGTGTAGTTATCTGTGATCTTTTTAATGATTATTTTGGTTCTGTTTTTGTTACTGGTAGCGATAGGTCACGGGTCATTTCGTCCCAGTCTAAGTCTTCCCCAATAGATATTTCTAGCGTTGACATTACGGATGATTTGGTGTATAAACATCTAAAATTTATATGCGTTAATAAGGGGGCAGGTTTTGATGGCATCCATCCCTATCTTATTTCAAAACTTTATGCTGAGCTTACTGTTCCATTGGCTAAGCTTTTTAAAAAGTCCCTTCGCGTAGGTATAGTCCCCAGTATATGGAAACGGGCAATCATTACTCCTGTACATAAAGGAGGTGATAAGCACAACGTTAGATTATACCGACCGATTTCCAAGCTTTGTGTGTTCGCTAAGGTTTTCGAAAAAATTGTTACTAAAGTAATTACTGCTGTTTTATCGCCTCATATATCTGTACACCAACATGGCTTTTCCCGAGGCAGGAGCGTCGATACCAATCTGGTCACCTATACTGACTACATTATCAACGCCTTAGACTCTGGTTATCAGGTGGATGCCGTTTATACCGATTTCTCCAAGTGCTTTGATAAAATTGATCATTCTATCCTACTTCAGAAACTCTTTGAGATCGGTATACATGGGGACCTACTTAGATGGTTAGAGTCGTATATTAGTAATAGGAGTCAGGCTGTTGCACTTAAGGGCTACAGATCTAGGTTCTTACCTATTCCGTCCGGGGTTCCCCAGGGTTCGCACTTGGGCCCCTTCTTATTTGTTTTGTATGTAAACGACATTCAAAGTTCTTTTCTAACTTCTTCGCACATACTTTATGCGGATGACACTAAAATTTACAGAAAAATCAAGAACGTCGATGATTGTGTTTCGTTACAATCTGATTTGTCTCGTTTTGAGGACTATTGTCAGCAGAATAAGCTTGTCCTGAATACCGATAAATGCTACGTTATCACTTTTTCCCGTAAATCCAGTCCGGTAGCTCATGATTATTGTTTAGCTGGTAGTAGTGTCACGCGTGTGTCGACGATTAGAGACTTAGGCGTTACTTTGGATGTGAAACTGTCTTTTAATGAGCACATTGATAATGTCGTCTCTAAAGCGTATAAAAAATTAGGCATGATTCTTCGTCTTACAAAACCGTTCAAAAATACTTTTACTTTAAAGGTTTTATATTATTCTTTCGTCCGGAGTGTATTAGAATTCGGAAGTGTTGTATGGAGCCCGCAGTATGATATTCATAAGTTCCGGGTCGAAAGAATTCAAAAGATTTTTTGTAGATCCCTAGATTTTAGAACCGGTTTTTATAACTATGACTACCTCTCATCTGCAGCCAGGCACGGTCTTCCCCCTCTTGAAAGGAGAAGAATTTATCTTGATACAATATTTTTATTTAAAATTATTAGAAATTATATTGACTCAAGCGTGCTATTAGACAGCATATCTTTCAAAGCTTCTCGTTTCCGCTCACGTTCTAAACCTACCTTTCATATTTCCCCTTGTGGCACTAATTATGCGCAAAATTCGTTTATAAGGCGCTCGTGTAAGGTGTACAATGATTTGTTTAATGATGTTGACATCTTTGCGAATAGTCTATCTGTGTTTAAAATTAAGATTCGGCAATCGCTTTTTTAGATTATTAGTACCTACCGTTTGTGAATTCCTGTTTTCTAATTAGTTTCGGTTGTTTCGGTTGTTTTGTTTGCATGTTAAGAAAACTGGTTAACAACTTAAATTGTAACCTAGCAATATATGGAACTTAAGGCCTTATTCATATTCATATTTGTATGTATTACTTTGTACACGGCTGTTTGTTTTCCTAAATAAATTAAAAAAAAAAAAAAAAAAAAAAAAAATAAATTACAACATTGTTGACGTGTAAAAGTGTCCGTGCGGCCTATTTACTGAATAACCATGTTTTATCTTTGTTTTTTAGCTCTTAGGAATAGGTGATTATTGACTGGATAGCACGTAGATAAGAGTAGATAGCACACAAGAAAGGGTAATTGTTATGTGGATAGCGTGATTTTTGACTGGATAGTGGAGAGTATTAGGTAGTAGTAATGTTGTGTTCCGGTTTGGGGATAAGACAGCCGGTGAAATGACTAGCATAGAGGCATTCTATCTTAGTCCTCAGGGTTGGCAACGCATTTGCAGTCTTCAGTTTCTGTATTACAAGTAAAAACACAACTTATAAGATATATCACATAGTTTAATAACAATTCACCTTCGAGTTATCAACTTAACGGAAAAAAGTGGCCACCATTTCCCGTTACGCTGACTACCCGAAGGGTATTTGTTATTAAACTTTGTTACGTATCCCATAAATTGTGTTTTTATTTGTGATACAAAAATGTATCAACTGATTGCAAGGAAGTTCTTTAGTTAATTAGAAAACCCAATAATTGTAATGAGGGCGCCACTGTACATCCCGCGTACGCTCGATGTAGTATCAAAGACGATAAATATGGTTTTAAACACTTAAAATCTATGCCCAGAAGTTTTTCGCTATATAGGTCGTTCTAAAACTTGACCTACATGTCACAAGCCTAATAAATATGAGTATAATGTATATGTCTGCCGGTGGTAGGACCTTGTGCAGGGTCCGTCCGGATCGCTACCACCATCTTATCCATTAACCTACCGCCAAACAGCAGTGTTCGCATTGTTGTGTTCCGGTTTCGGGATAAGACAGCCGGTGAAATGACTAGCATAGAGGCATTCCATCAGATTGCATTGCAGTCTTGTGAATGCGAATGTCTATGGGTCACAGTTTCCACTTACCATCAGGTGGCCTGTGTGCTCGTTTGTCATCTCTATGCCATAAAAAAAAAAAGAGTAACGCGAGATTGTTTCAGTGCTGTCTTACCTGATAGATTAGTGGTGATACTCGGTATCCCCATGACGGTGCACTCGGCCGGCGTGTACCCCCACGGCTCGTAGTAGGAGGGGAACACGCCGAGATGGCAACCACGCACGAACTCCTCGTAGTCCAGCCCGAACAGCGGGTTCGTGGAGGTCAAGAACTCAGGGTGGAAGATTACCTGAGAACAAGGATTTACTGGTTATCGTATGGAGAAGAAATACTAGCACCTGATGGTCCAGACTTCTATACTGCCGTCCTATAGGCAGGTACAAACAGGTAAGTCGATAGCGACTCAGGACGAGACTCAGGAACAAATATTCGCGCTCATCACTAGACCCCGTTATCTTGTCGCATAAATATTGTTTTTCAGTAGAGTGTGAATGATTTTTTTATCGACCTTCTTGATATCGATGTTAATATAATGCAATTGAATTTTCACCTTTTAAGTGTATATACTCAATTTCAATTAAAACTTTTTGTTTAAAAATAAGTACATAACCTTATTGGCCTTACGAGAACCGATAAACTTAGATAAATGATTTGCAATTGCATGTCACATTGACAGACACTATAACTTGCAGTTCTTTGGAATAGTGTTAGTTTAATTGTGGAATTTATTTAATTGCTTGGTGTGTACGTACATAATAATATGCTACAATGGAAGATTTAAAAACAAAATACACTAAAACTTTCCCTGCTTGATAAAAGTAGGAAACGAATTGTTTTGCACATGGTGCAATTTACAAATCACTCCAAAAAGAGACACCATAAGAAAACATCTAAATTCCAAGAAACACAATGAGACAGTAGGCGGAAAAGCAAACCAAGGAGATTTTAATAAGTATGGATCTGACAAAGTTTATGATTTCTTGCAATATCCCTAGGAGAAAATTGGATAACACAGAATTTCGATTGTTTATCCAAAATTGCATGAAAGGTAAATATGCAGAATCAGTATCTGTTCCTTATTTAAATTTAAATTATCATTGACATACACTATCGACATTTAGATAGTCGATAAAAAAAGCATTCACGCTCTAGTGAAAAGTAATGTCAGTGCGACAAGATAACGGGGTCTACTCATCACACAAATATCTGCCCTTACCGGGATTCGAACCCAGGACCGCTAGCTACGTAGGCAGGGTCACAGCCCACTAGGCCAGCGCGTCGTCTAAAAATCAATCAAATCAAAAAACAATTATTCAATTTCAAGACAGTACATAAAATTATGAGAAAACACAATAATAGTAATGAGGGCGCCACTGGACGCTCGGTGTAGTCTTAAAGAGAAGGCTCAGAATATGAAAGAATGGAAATTGCTGTCACTGACAAGTCTCCGGCTGTAATGTATGAATTGTCATGGTATTTAAACCCAGATAGAATAAGCGTACTTACTTTGACATTGTCGTTGATGGTATTGAACAAGTTGCATCTCCTGACCGAGTTGAGGACGGGGTCGCTCCAATCGTCCACCTGGGAACCAAGGAAATAAGTGTTTAACTCTTCGTCTGTGTTAAGACTCATAAGGAGATCCCGGAATTCTTGTAGCATTATTGAGCTGTCATAGGAACTTCTCGTTTATCGACTTCCGATATTCATATTTTATCGATATAACATATTTCAGAAGATTAAAAGTAGAGGTAAACCACAGCCTGTCTTATCGCTAAAGAGCGATCACTGTAAGATAACTTTTGAATAGTTGAAAATGTGAAATGAAAACAATCGATAGCATTTCTTGTTGCAATTTCTTTCGAAAAATATTTCAAAGGCATACGAAATCCACAACTATGAGGAACCATAAAATATTTACGAAGGGTTAATGCAAGTCATTGTACCATCGAGGAATTTGATTGTTCGAGCAAAAAAAAAAGGTTAATGCAGACTCACACAGCGCGTCTTCACATCTCAAGTAAAAAAAAAGAAGTTCCATTGACGCGTTGGTTTCTCGACTCGCCGATCGTGGATTAAACCGGTTAATTAAGGTTAAAAATAAACTTCGCAAAACGTTCGCGTTCCTTAGAAAAGTTCGTAGCAAAACCGAAATAAACTGGTATTAACCGGTATTTTCTAAACCGGTTTCGAGCCGTTACACTCATTCCCTTCCGCTATGCTTTACTCACGATATTATGAGTGGTGACTGGAGGTAGACCGTCTCTCTGCAGCGCGTAGAGACACCTCTTGAGGCGGACGGTATCGTCTTTGTGGAGGAGCTCGGATGGTTCCGGCAGGTGGCCTCTGAAATACAGGATATATCTTTATTGTTTATGTATGGGATGACCCGCTCCGGTTAAAACTCCGGTTTTTTTTCCAATGTCCGGTATTTTCTCGAAGAATTTGGATTTTTGGCTCTCCACGTTGAAATTGTCGGTCATAGCGGGGAGACCGAACTACGACCACCCTAACGCTGACTTCCTCCAAGCAGAAGTGTCCGGATTATTTGAAAATATCCGGTTTTTTGGAAAATGTCCGGATCTATAGTGGTGTCCGAATTTTTCAAAATTGTCCGGTAATATGGAGAATGTCCGGAACTTTCGCAAATATCCGGTTTTTTTTCTAAAAAACCTGAAATGTCCGAATTTTCAGAAGAAAAAAGAAACTCACTGAAGGCACGTGTCGTACATCCGCTTGCCGACCTTCTGCTGGATATCGTTGATGGTGTCCCGCAGCGCCTTGGTGACCGCGTGGCCGCGGAGGCTCTCCACGTTGAAGTTGTTGGTCTTCGCGGGGAAGATCAGGAACGCTACCACCGTCATGTCGGAACCGGAAGACTGAAAACATGTTTTTTTTCATAACTTCTGCCGGTGACCATTCCACGAGAACGGTTTTTTTCGGGATAGATGTTAATTGAGATTAACTTTTGCATATACAATACAACACTAGAAATGCACCCTCGCTTCGCTTTGGTTTATGTGAGTTTTCTGTATCACCCGTGCATAAAACAATTTATTAATCACTCTATAGTCCCCTTTCAAATCGATAAAAGAAAAAAGGGATTACACTACAGTGTTACCACTTTTTAATTTCAAGTCTTCTTTTCAGACTATAGCTAAGTATATGAAATTTGCATTAAAGTCTGTTGCGTAGTTTGAGAGATCTAAGCGTACATACAGAGCAACAGACAGCGGGAAGCGACTTTGTTTTATACTATGTATGTATGTATGTAAACACTTTATTGTACAAACAAGAGAAAACAATTATAAAATAGACAAAAATATAACAGGGATGTACAAAGGCGAACTTATCCCTTTAAGGGACCTCTTCCAGTTAACCTTTGAGCGATTGAGAAGTAATTAATTTACAACGAATAGCCAAATAAGTACAACACTAAAAGTAATTTCTATAAATATCAATATATAAAATACCTAAACATAATCCATGTATACATATATACATGTATTCAATATAATAAATAAATATACAAAATAGGCAGGAAAAACAAAGAAGTTTAAATAGAAGTGTCAAGCCAGAACTTCTTTAGTCGAGATTTGAAAGAATCTACAGACTGAGACTCCCTAATTTCAGAGGGAGAGAGATTTCTATGTAGAGATTAGTTTAATTATTATTTGCCAGCAACTAATATTTTTAACTCCCGACGAAAAAGCACCCCTGCTCCAAATTTTGCGTGCGCCAGTTTTTTTTTTTTATTATTGCTGTCTACGGGCGAACAGGCAGATAGCCCACCTGATGGGAAGTGGTCACCGCCGCCTATGGACATCTGCAACACCAGAGGCGTCACCAATGCGTTGCCGGTCTCGAAGAAATTTAATGATACCCCTTTTAAAACCCCCTGGGGTATTATATTTGGAAAAACCGCAGCCATAATAGATTAAGGGGAAGGGAAGGGAAAGGGGGAGGGAAAAGGGAGGGAAGGGGACAGGGGAAATTGGGCCACCGGCTACACTTTTGTTTGTGCATCATAGGTCCCAAACGGATGGTTCGATCCGGACGCTGTTTTTTTTAATAGACAGCTAATTTAATAGGGATGGTTAATATACACGTTTTATGAAAATCGGTTAGGCCGTTTAAAAGATATCAGCTCTTAAATATGAGTCAATAGTTATTTACCATTTTTAATTGAATTAAATTAATAAATAAAATAAATATAAGGGGACAATCTCACACCAATTGACCTAGTCCCAAACTAAGCTCTAGGCTTGTACTATGGGTACTAGACAACGATATAAATACTTATATAGAGAAATATATACTTAAATACATTAGAAAACATCCATGACTCCAGAACAAATATTCGCGCTCATCACACTAATATCTGCCCTTACCGGGATTCGAACCCAGGACCGCTAGCTTCGTAGGCAGGGTCACTACCCACTAGGCCAGCGCGTCGTCAAATAGTGTTAAATAATTACCTTTAAATAGTGATTTAATCTCGCCAAAGCTTCAATAAATATGTCGGCGCCTTTGTTTCCGAACTCGTATCGCCCTGCGATGAAGAAATACAGCGTCTTGTCCAAATCGAAGTTGAAATGGCTGCGGACAAACAAACATACAGATTAACAAAATATATTAATGTATACAAGACCACTCGACCGAAGAACTCGTTGTTTTTTTCTTTTAGGATGATAATGATTTAACTGTTTATATGGCGATAATGACAATGACTCGCCCGTAGATGTGTGCTGACGAACTCATAAATTTTCTCCTAAATGATAATTACGTTAATTTTTATGATGACAATATCATTAATGATAATAATGATAATGAAACTGACTCATACATTGAAATGTTCCCAGAAGAACTCTTTTATTTGCGCCTTAATTATGAATATCATGATAATATCATTAATGACAATAATGATCATGACACTGACTCACTCATTGAAATATCCGCAGACGAACTCATACATTTTCGAATAAATAATGAATATCATGATAATATCATTAATGATAACGCCACTGACTCACCCGTAAAAGTGTCCCCTAACAAACTCGTTAATCTTCTCCTTAGCCAACGCGTGTAAGTTCTGGAACTCGTGGAGGGCCGAGAACTTCTTCACGTTCAACCCGTTAGGCGTGATGATGTCGGCTTTCCTCTTCAGCAGATGCTCGGCTTCGAAACCTTGAGGAAGAAAAGTGAGTTGAGGGTGCAGGGAAACTAAAGACCTGAGAATATTTTCCCTCCGCCACAAAAAAGGGGCGTCAAAAAAGGGGCGCGTAGTTCGCGGGTGAACCGATTTGGATGCGGTTTTTCTGAGCTAGGTTTCATGAAAATTGGATGGGCTGTTTAAGAGATATTAGCTGAAAGACGGGCTCGTCATTATATTGGGGGTTTTTACATGGGTACGTATCATAATAAATAAAGTTCAAAATACATAATGGGTCATAATCATAATACATATTGGTCATAATTTATTTCTGAATCCATAAATATTTCAGGATTTTTTAAAAACCCATCGTATAGAACCCATTAGGTTAGGTTAGGTTTGTTTTATAACAATCTTGAAAAGTTTACGGTTTTGAAATAAAACCATTATTTATTTATTTATTTATTTCCAAACTTACAACTATTTTTACAGGTACTACAACCTAAAACAATAGTGTAACTATTTTAAGCTTTAGGATCCAAATTACCTAAGGCTCTCGTAGCAGATTACGAGCAGTGCCGTCTTTGTAAATTCATTCAGAGAACACGAAAAAATGTCTATTTTGTCTGCGATTATATCTTATGACCATTATGTATTATGACCCATTATGTATTTTGAACTTTATATATTACGATACGTACCCTTTTTACATACATACATACATACAAACACGCCTCTTTCCCGTAGGGGTAGGCAGAGACCACTTCCTCACACCTGCTACGATTCAGACCAACTTCCCTCGCTTCCTCCACACTCATAAGTCTCTTCATACACGTGCGTCGGTTTAGAGTCTCCTGACCTGACCCTTTCTTAACACGACCCCGATCTGACTATGGAACGTTCGCCTTGGCCGCCCTCTTCCAACATTCCATCAATATTTATCTATTTAATAGTCAAAATCTAATGGAAAGCCAGCTAAAAAAAAACCGACGATTTTTTGGATATTGTCGTCAACATAATGTTATTTTTGTACCCACACTTCAAAATCGTTCGAGCCATTTAGGCTGCAGGAGGTCACAATGGAACGGATATACACACATAAATACGCGCGAAATACATTACCCTCCTTCTGAGTCAGTCGGGTAAAAATAAATTAAATTAATTAAAAACGCTGAATGAAAACGCACCAGTAATATCGGAGACTGTTGTGAAAATATGCGTCATATGGGCGGCAGCTCGCTCCATGCAATAGCGGTGGTATATCTGTCTCTTTCCCGCCTCCTCGTCCACAGAGAACTGAGAGAGAAAGAAAATGTTAACACTAAAATCAACTTATAACACAAATTTCATACATAAGTCATTAAAAATAATTGGAACAAGGTATTTCAAAGTAATTTTTTTACCTTATCCAAATTATTATAAAAATCCGTGTTGCCAGCGCACAAATATCTGCCAAGTAGTGTCGCGTGAGTGGTGAACACAGTGGCGACATCTACGTGCCGTACTCTGAAACAAAACAACTAAAAATTATGTCAGGATTGACTTTTTATCTGCCTCATCTTATTTTACAGCTGTGTACCATATGATCACAAGTCGACCCCCTAACCCACTACTTTTTAACTAACCCCCAACGCAAAAAGAGGGGTTATAAGTTTGACCGCTATATGTGTGTGGCGTCGTAGCTCTAAATTAACCCTTTTCCAGGCATAGTACATTTCTGTACCTCCAGTGTAAAGGGGTTAAACTCAAAAGTGTTGATTTTTCAGGAGAATTAAAAAACGTTTGAAATCTGTTTTCTTCATAGTAAAACGTAAAAAAGTATATTTTTAGCTGTCATTTTAGATAGTAAACAGGGTAAACTATAAGTTAATTGTTAGTTTACGCTCTTTTTAGTAGTAAAAACAAAGAAATTTGCTTTTATAACTTACTTACATCCTTTTACACGACAAATGAAAATGTGTAAAAGGGTTTAACTAGAGTTTAAATTGTGAAATTAATTGCTTAAGTAAATGTGGTATTGTGTAAAGAGACTTTTTTGAGAACAAACTTTGTACAAGTTTTTAAGAACCGCTTAAACATTGTATATTTAAGTAAGTTTAAGACAAACAAAATAAGATAAAAACAAAATAATCATTTATTCATGAAATAAAACAATGAAATAGAAAACAAAATGGAAAATAAAAACAAAAATTTGGTACAAAAAAAATATATAGTGAAACAAAAATGTACGAGGGTTGCTATGAATATTTTTAGTTAATTAAAAACCATTCATTTTTTTTACAAATTACTTTAATATTTTTCAAAATATACTTCTCCAAGTTCAATACATCACCTCATTCTATAAAACCAATCCTCAAAACATTTAAAAAATGCGTACTGCGGAAGGTCAAAGAAAAGTCGCTCAAATTCTAGTACTGCCCCGTTCGAGTCCGGCCACGCATGATTTTCTTTTTAGTGGGGAACAAGAAATAGTCGCACGGGGCCAGGTCAAGACTGTAGGGTGGATGCGACACCATCCATTGTTATTGCCGCGGTGTGTGCAGGTGCATTATCTTGGTGAAAAAGAATTCCATGAGTGCCGCTCTTTGGACGATCCTCACCAAGTCTGTCAAATGCCTGGGGTAAACAGACCTCTGTGTACCACTGGCTAGTAAATGTTCTTTGATCTTCGAGTGGAAATACAGCTACTGGCCCCCCGCGGCGAAAGAAAACGGCGATCATTTTTTTGTTCACACTATGGCCACGAACAATTTTTCATTCATTGCCCGTGGTCCTACTGTGTAGTCCTACTGATCAATGATTTATATTTGAATATCAATTTATGAATTTTATGATATTAATTTTAGTCAGTAGGACTACGCAGTAGGACCACGGGCAAACGACTCAATTTTTAATGGCGGCCCGTCTTTTCAAACACCCATTGCATAGATTGTTGCTTTATTAGAGGGTCATAGCAGTATATCCAGGACTCATCAGTAGTAAGGATATTAGAAATCTGTTGGGAATTGCCTCCGTCGAATTTTTTGAGCATAAACTGGCACCAATCTACTCGCCGGGTTTTTCGCTCTTCGGTCAGCATTTGCGGTATCCAACGCGAAGCGACCTTCCTGACGCCAAGATGATAATGTAAAATGCTTAATACTGCGGGTGATCCAATACCAAGTTCATGCTCTATTTCCCGATGGGTATTATTTCTGCGTTCTTTAATCAACCACTCGGCTTTGATCACGTTTTCTGGCGTTACAGGAGTCGACGGCCGTCCCGGTCTCGACTCATCTTTGAGGCACTCCCGACCCCGCTTAAACTCGCGGTACCAATATGAGATTGTGGCTAACGATGGAGCAGACTCCCCAAATGCGTCGTTTAAATTTTTATTAGATTCCTTAAAGGTTAAGTTCCTTTTGTAGTCGTAGAATATCATAGCACGAAACGATTCTCGCGACAGCCCGATTGCAAGAAACAAAACTGGACTGAAATTTTCAGCAAAAAAAAATAAAAAAAAAGTTGCAAGCGGCCAGTATCAAATTTCATTTTACAAAGAGGTTAATAGCTATATTACCCTTAATTTGCCATACACTTTTAAAAGTAAATGTTGTTAGTTTTTATACAGCTAAAAACTTTCGTAGCAGCCTATGTAGCAAACATTCGGAGAACATAATATTATTTCGTCATCTGAATCTGAAATTTCAGATGGGCCACTACTTGAGTCAACTACGTTTTCGGGTTGTTTTTGTAAGCAAATTGACGCCACAGCGTCAAGAAGGGCAGATAAAATTTCAATGCATATATTTTCTGGTGTCAATGAAACTATATGACGGCCTCGTGTCGCAGCATTGTGTAGTCGTTAAGTACCCCTGAAACAATCATAAATTTATAATTTAAAACTTAAAAGAGGTGTATTAGATTCGCAGTACTTTTATACACTTCTTTGTTAAATACTTAATATATTTACTAACTTTTGCCTGTAACCTCGTCCGCGCAGAAGTCGTTTATCGCTACTCCTTCGGTAACTGTTTCATGTATTTTATGTCCTTTCACGGAACTCAAACGATCTTCATACCAAATTTTCATCAATTGAAATTTGGTAACCGTGAAAGCGTAACAAATAATCAAAGAAACAAATAAATAAATAAACTCACTTCCACTTTTGAAATAGGTATTAGTAAAGATTGTTTATAATTTATTTCAACTACAATGAAACAGTAGGTTTAATTTTTTCAATTCTTAACGAAGGCTCTACCCCGCTACTTACTAAGTTTATGAGAATTTTTATATTATACCTACCTACCTAATTAAATTAAGCAACTTGCTTGATTCCTTTATAGATTTAAACTTAGTACAAACTTACATACATACACATACATACAAACTTACTATACACAAACATACCAACTTATAACTTACATTTTATTTAGAATAGAATAGAAATCGTTGACTCGGTGTTAAAATAAAATGGACATAAAAAACAGCAAAAACATTATAAAAAGTAGAGTAATGCAAACTTAGAATAGGTACTCAATCTAAAATTAACACCGAAAAGGTTGCCACTCAGCATGGTGTCAGGCTTACTAGCTTATTTAACTCATTAGTTGAAAATGCACAAAGTTTAAAGCAAAATCATACTGTATTTAGTTTAACACCATTTCGTCATAATAAAAACAAAATAATAATCAAATGTTACTTTGTGAAAAATGGTTAAACTCACCGCTCAAGTCAAAATGCGTCGACCAGCTTCGGAACACAAAACAACGTCGCCACTCGTTGTGCTGACCGCGGGCGGGGCGGACTGACTCCTCGCGAGTCGAGCGAGCCGCGTGCACGCCGTCTAATTCCCCTCCCCGCACCGTCCACCGGTCTAAGGACTTTAACCCTTTTGCACAATGCCGATTCCCAATTTGTTAGTAAGAATTTATATACAAATATGAAGTTTATCTAATGTATAAGTCAATTTTATAAAACGGTTTTGTGAAAACTGGTCAATATGAACTTTGACAATTACACTAATCATAAATTAGCATGTGAAGAACGATTAATCTTGTTATTAATCATTTTACATGAAATCGTACAGAATAGGTTAGTTGTGTAAAGTGATCAAAGTAAAGTAATATCACTTTACACGAATTGATATTCTTAAAATTGTTTGTGAGTATTGATTAATCATGAGATTTACCGCTTTTCACGAATTAATCCCGGTGGAGTAATATGGTCTATGTTTAGTTTGATTCTTTTACGCAATAATTTATCAAAAAAGTATTTTGTTTATTGAGATCAAACTAAACTTTAACCATTATTCCTTAACACTATTTGAAAAATCATAATGGTTAAAAAGATAAAATAGGAATTGACCGTTTTGTACAAACTAGTTGCGATTTTGTTCATACTTTAACCCTTTTGCACAATTGCTATCTCAAAAACTAACGGTCGTACAGCCACGAGAGTAAGACCGAACGATGCGCCGTGACGAAATACGTACAATACTAGCAAAATCCACTATTGGGTTAAACTCGAGTTTAACCCCTTTACACTGGAGGTACAGATTTAATCGACCACATTCCTGTCACTCAACTTAACTATCTACATTTTATGAGTCAAATATAATTGAACTTTCCTGAAATATGACTTCATGGATCAGTATCCTTCCTTGTGTGGTAGCCGGATTAGAATAGTGCCACTCCGTATCTTTCCGTGGATGTCGTAAAAGCCGACTAAGGTAATAAAGGCGTGTAGTACTGTTAGGCGATGGGCTTGCAACCTGTCACTAATACACTGGTAAACATCTTCGCCTAAGTGTGCAAAATGTGGTTACAGAATTATCAAAAAGTTTTTATAGTTGTTGGAAATTCTGTAGCTCTGCCTACCCCACTCTGGGAATAAAGGCGTGAGGTTATGTATGTATGTATGTATCCTTCAGGAAGTTACGAATTCGTGGCTCTATTCCATTTCTTGCTTGTATCCTTACTTTAGCAAGGCCTGGAAAGGGGTTAAATGAATGAACAGATTTGCTCCGTCTGACCAGTGGTTCAGATGTGGGGAGTGCAAATAACCGGTTTTAACCGGTAATTTTCGGACAAAAACGTCTAATAGCCGGTTAAATTGCATTCCCTATTCAAATAATTTTGGATTTTGGTTTTTCGTTATTAATTTATTTTTCTGTACTTTTTTTTATGGCATAGAGAAGACAAACGAGCACACAGGTCGCCTGATGGTAAGTGGAAACTGTGACCCATAGACTGAAATGCAATCCTAAGACTGCAAATGCGATGCCAACCCTGAGGACTAAGATGGAATGCCTCTATGCTAGTCATTTCACCGGCTGTCTTATCCCCAAACCGGAACACAACAATGCGAACACTGCTGTTTGGCGGTAGGTTAATGGATAAGACAGTGGTAGCGATCAGGACGAAAACTGTACAAGGTCCTACCACCCGCAAAACACTCACACTCACTTGTGTTAGATGTGAGCAAATAAACGTTTTTTCTTTCTTTCTTAAGTGTTACCTGAGTAAAATAAGTCCTATGCCGGCCTGCCACTCGTGGAAATGAGTGACAACCCTAGGTGGAGTATCACTGTAGTTCTCTGCCGCCTTTCTGAACTGTAACAAACAATTATAGGTTAATTGCATATCGTCTATTTAGAAGAATTTCAAGGAAATTGACACTACTGAGTAACTTCATGAATATCATATAAAAATAAGTTAGTCACTGCTTGTATGTATATTTCTAATAATATACACAAAATAAGTAATATCACTTTCCACTTGAAGTACCTTCGATGACCTTTTCCTTACATTGGACGACCTTGAAATAACCTTTGTTTAATGTATTTTTTTATTTTATTTTTTATGGCATAGAGAAGACAAACGAGCACACAGGCCACCTGATGGTAAGTGGAAACTGAGACCCATAGACATTCGCATTCACAAGACTGCAATGCAATCCTAAGACTGCAAATGCGTTGCCAACCCTAAGGACTAAGATGGAATGCCTCTATGCTAGTAATTTCACCGGCTGTCTTATCCCCAAACCGGAACACAACAGTGCGAACACTGCTGTTTGGCGGTAGGTTAATGGATAAGATGGTGTGTCTTTGAAATTACCTTTTTTCTTCATTTTATAACTTCTGACAGATTTGACCTTCAATACCTTGATCTTATTACGTAATAGGTTAGTGACCTTGATTCCCCAAAGTGACCTTGAAGTATTGAGACCTTGTTTTTTTTTGCATATTAATTCTTACTAATATCAATATTAAACTGCCCGACCATTAAGCCACGTACCACAGAGTCGTTGGCGCGGTCATAAAACCAAGTATAGAATACCCAGGGAACCGGGGTCTTATGGCTCTTTCTTCTAGGCGTCGAGCGGAGCCGGTGTCGAAAGAAGGAGTACGATCGGATATTCATATTAATATTCATATGCTTTATGTTGAGTGACTACTTAACTTTGCGTCCTCTTAAAAAAAATTTAACAACACTCTTAACTTTATTACACATTTCGGGTAACTTTTAATGTTCTTAAAAGTATTTGTAACCTTGACCTTGAAATTCCGTGACCTTGACCTTGAATTTTCAAAGTGACCTTGACCTTCTATCACATAATTTTACCTACCTCCATAATAAACTGCGCGATCATAAATCCAAGTATCACAGCGTCGTTGGCCTCGATGTCCAAGTGTGGGATCCCCAGAGTACAAGTGTCCCATAACTCCTGCTTGTACGCGTCGAGCTGCCACGCCGCGGAGCCAATGTCGAAGAGGATGATCTGGGGGTTGCCATCGACCAGCCATGTTCCGACATGGAGCTGGAAGAGAAATGGTTAAGTGTGAGTCGGATTTGCGGAGACAAATTGAATAATATGTGAGGACTTTTGAAATGGGTCTTAGAACGCAGGAGTTTTCTGCAACACCTGCACACATTCCAGAATTTACTTTACATAAGAACCTTCCTCTTGAATAACTTTATCTATTGATGAAAACCGCATTAAAATCCGTTGCGTAGTTTGAAAGATCTAAGCGTACATACAGAGGGTCA
Organism: Acleris laterana; assembly: GCA_963966035.1. Lineage (NCBI taxonomy): Eukaryota > Metazoa > Arthropoda > Insecta > Lepidoptera > Tortricidae > Acleris > Acleris laterana. The sequence continues at coordinate 2,076,186 of OZ014467.1, read as the reverse complement.
GGCGGCGGGAAGTGCCTTTGTTTTATACCATTCCAGCGAACCGCCCTCGCTTCGCCCTGGTTTATGAGAGTTTTCTGTAAAACCCGTACATAAAACATAGTTTATTAAAAAAAACCGCATCAAAATCCGTTGCGTAGTTTTTAAGATCTAAGCATACATAGTGACAGACAGACAGCGGGAAGCGACTTTGTTTTATACTATGTAGTGATACATACATACCGTCACGCCTCCATCCCAGAGTGTTGTTATAAAATCATTAGGTAGGTTTAGGTTATGTTAGATTTATATCAGGCCCGGAGGGCCAAACTACCCAGAAATAGGAGCTCCGCCGTAGCGGAGCTCCGTTGACACTATCTAATTCATGTCTTAATAATAGTTAAGTTTTGCTAATGTGATGTCTTGCTACTATGATGATTTGCGAATGTCATGTTTTGCGAATATGATGTTTTGCTTTTATGATATTTTTCAGAATATCATGTTTTGCGAATATGGTATCCAACGACGGAAGGTTAATTGTTACCTTGTGACCCTGGTTCCTCATAGCATTGACGGCGGTGGCAAGGGGGGAGTTGGGGGGGAACTCCATCTCCTCAACTTCTTGGCGCGCGCACTGCTCCTTGTACGGACCTGTAGGGAATAAACACAACAATGACACAGTAGAACACAATTGATATGGCGTGTCGTGAATCTTCGTTCGCGCAGATACGAACAACGATTCCTATTAGGGTTTGCAATATTCGTTCAACTTTAGTATTCGAATAATACGAATACTTAGATTTCCAATATTCGAATATTCGAATATCACTATCATCACTAGGTACATAGTATAAAACAAAGTCGCTTCACGCTGTCTGTCCCTATGTATGCTTAGATCTTTAAAACTACGCAACGGATTTTAATGCGGTTTTTATTAATAGATAGAGTGTTTCAAGAGGAAGGTTTTTATGTATAATAAATTCTGTTTCATGTAGATACGTTACAGAAAACTCACATAAACCGAAGCGAAGCGAGGGCGGGTCGCCAGTTTCGAATAATTCGAATATTTTTGAAAATTAAACAAAATAATGATTCTAAGTTGTGTAATTGTAAAATATGTGATGTTAAATTAAAATGTAATGACCTTACAATTCAAAAAAACATTTATGGTATCTTCTCCAGATACCTAGCATGTAGCCGAACTTGCTAGCTCCCTAGCTCGCTACCCCTTTACCAATTACGGTACGGTATTTAGTTCGTTTTAGAGAGTTTGATTTTGGCAAGGATAAGGCAAAATAAGTAATGTATTGTTTGTCTTACATTTGTAGTTATTTTTAATATTTAAATCTATTTCCACGAAGCTGTTAATGTGGAGGATAATTAATCCTGGCATTTTGTTATAGTGTTTTGCTACGGTAAATAATTACAGACTAATTTCTGCACTATTCGAAATATTCGTTTTATTCGAATAATGAATATTGTCGAATTCGAATAACATTTATGGCGAATAATTCGAATAATCGAATATTCGAATTGCAAACCCTAATTCTGATGATTTCCGAAGGCACGATTAAAACCCACGATCAGATTTGTACGTAATAGTTATAAGGTGCCAATCAAATTGCATCTATTTTTTCCATCTCACTCACGCACATTTATGTATATATGTATGTAAACACTTTATCGTACACAAAAAAAAAACAGAAAATCTAATACAATACAGAGTTAGAATGTACAAAGGCGAACTTATCCCTTTAAGGGATCTCTTCCAGCTAACCTTTGACAGCTTATTTGACAGCTTAATAAAAAAAGAACTTACCTAGTAGACAATAGTTATCTCCCATTTCCTCGGTGGAAACGTAGGCTTTTGAACGTATGACGGTGTATATACCGCCCACTGAAACAAGAATAACATATTTAAAAACCGGGCAAGAGCATATCGGACCATGCTCAGTGTAGAGTCCCGAAGCCGTTGTCTTATCTTATCTTATCTTATCTTATCTTATCTTATAGATGGGTTCGGATACACTTCGACGCTTTAGGATCTTTTGTGCGATTACCCTCGTACACACTCAGCTGTTCAAATGTGCCGGTTTCCGTACAATGTTTTTCCTATATCGTAAGAGCATGGGATGATGCACTTAAGTTAGAAAAACTCATTGGTACACGGTGACCGCGGGGGTTCGAACTCGGTACCTTTACGATCACGAGACGACCCCCTAAGCCACTAGGCCACCGACGCCGTTACTACAAGCACAAAAAAAAACTCGCCTAATAACATGTATGAACGAATTTTCTATTTAAAGTTATATGGTGCCGTCTGAAGCCTTAAGAAGCTTCATTATGTACCAGTTACATATATATCTATTAAGACCTATCCAATGACACCTCACTCGATAAAAAAAATACCTTTTCACATCACCTATTCGGAAAGGGGTATTTTCTTCCCTGCTACGTGCATACTATTATATTATTACCTTAAGACTGCACCGAGCAAACGCCGAGCGTCCAGTGGCGCCCTCATTACTATTATTATGTTTTCTAATTAACTAAAGAATTTCCTCGCAATCAAACGATACGTTTTTGTAGCGCAAGGTAAAACAATTTATGTGATACGTAACAAACTTTAATAACAATTACCCTTTGAGTAGACAGCTTAACGGGAAAAGGTGGCCACTTTTTGCCGTTAAGTTGATAACTCGAAGGTGAATTGTTATTAAACTATGTGATATACCCTATAAGTTGTGTTTTCATTTGTAGTACAAAAACCTACCGAGCAATTTCAAGAAAATACTTTATTTGATTAGAAAACACAATGATAGTAATGAGGGCGCCACTGTACATCCGGCGTACGCTCGGCGCAGTCACGGGATCGGTCGGTACGGTTTGAAAAATAGGTACAGTCACGAGATTTAATTAGGTACCCACCTTAGGTTCAAAGTCAATGTGACATTCTACAACAATAAGGTTGAGTTTCCTAAAAGTGACACATGACTTGACATCACTAATGACATTGACGACTTCGAGCATATTTTTCTTGAAATGAGTCCCAAATTAACGCTCGTGACCGTACCACAAATTTTCTTGATTATTTCAGCACTTTGAGTGTTAATTAATAAATTTGTTTCATCGCTAAGATCTTTAATTTTCCTCATAAGTGATGTGAAAAGCAGTATTTCACACGGTAGCAAAATTATTTCCACCTTGGGCGTTATAACTCCTCGTAAGTAGAACCCGGTGCTGTTCGTTCACAGTCTATTAACGCAGTAAGACATTTCAGTAACACAATACCATTATGCTAAAGCACGAGCCATGTCAAAGAACAACCAGACTTACTGGTTAGCTATTGTCTAAAGAACTTGCTAGAAAACTAGTTTTAATTATGTAGGCTAAATAGTAATAATAATCATTTATTTTCAGACAACATAAGTCCATACATTCATAAAAAATAACTAAATTAAATGTTGTTAGTGGCTTAGATCTAAGTGTAAGTAATTAATTGACTGGGGCATGTAGCCCGCAACAATGACGGATGTAGGGGCAGTCGTACCTGTCCCCTATCATTCTCAGGATGTTATTGGGACTGCCTATTATGGAAATATATATCCTTTACTTACCTATGGGGTCATTTACTGGGGTAACTCTGTCGACGTAAATAAAACTTTTGTACTTCAGAAAAAATGTATAAAGACAATCTTTCGTCTGCATGCCAGGGATACTCTTCGAGAAGTTTTTAGAGAAAAACGCTTTCTTACATTAACCGGCATTTATATTTTAGATGTATGTCTATTTGTAAAAAATCAATCTGACTATTTTCCTAATCTGTCATCTTCCAAGTGTAATGTCCGAACACAATACAAATATAATATTCGATTGCCTAAAGTCAGTAGCTATACAGTGTGTCCCTGGATAAAGTGCACAAACGAATAGGGATGAAACTAGACACAATTTTATCGACAAAAAAAATAATAAAAAAAAATTACCACCTTTATTTATTTTTTTATGATTTTTTAAAAAAAGTCATAGTACGCAGAGGACCTCATCGGAACAAATCAAGATATTTTGGCTCCTGTGGGCTCTATTGATTTGAAACAAACGGAATTATAATCACAAAAGTTTATTTGTGTCAATGAAAATAGAAAAAAATGAGAAAAAATGACATAAACCCTAAAAATAATGACTTTTCCTATGAATTTTGTGTTTTTTTTTCTCGAATTTTTAGTATTTACTCGATTTACTCAAAATTATGCCCATCTTACCTCATGTTATTTTTACCAGTAATGGTTGTGTATCGCATTGCCTTTTATTTAAAAAAATAACCAAGTGTCTCGCACAATTACAAGATCCTTAATGAGCGGCCAAACAAAGACATTGCGTTTACACTTAATTAGGTAGCCGCTCAGGTTGAAACCCTTAATGGAGGATTAGGATTACATTTTGGGTATGGGATTATAAAATCAAACGAATTATGGAATTTCATAATTACTTATTTAATGTAATAACTGTTCAAAATGCCCACCCCGCTCTTGCAAACACAATCCTGCACGTACTGCTATTTGTTGAGTTGCTCGACGTATCATTTCCGGGTTATTTTTTATGTAATTTACACAATGGACAATTCTGCCACGCAATTCCTCTTCTGTGTTGATAGGGACGCTGTATACCCTCTGTTTCATTGTGCCCCAAAGGAAATAATCCAGTAGTGTCATGTCTGGTGAGCGTGCTGGCCACGCCACTGGCCCTTGTCGGCCAATCCAACGATTAGCATAAGAGGCGTTGAGAAATCCCCTTACGTCAAGTGCGTAATGGGCCGGGCATCCATCCATTTGTAAATACATTGTTCTTCTAGTCTCCAAGGGCACATCCTCCAATTCAAGGGGCAGATCTTCTCTCAAAAGTTCTAAAAATCTGGGACCGTTCAAAGTTCTGGGGAGAAAAATAGGGCCAATGAACATGTCACCAATTAGTACAGCCCACAGATTTATCGAAAACTGCACTTGAAATTTTGACGACCTTTTGAGGTGAGGATTTTCTCCCTTGGGGTTCCATTCATGTAGATTCCTGCAGTTTGTGATCCCATGTCGTGTAAACTGACTCTCATCCATCCACAGATTTTTTTGGGTGAATTCAGGATCGTTCCTGATCTGCCGTTGAATCCAAGAAGACAGCACACATCTTGGTACCCTGTCTACGTCGTCGTGTAGATGTTGAACTCGTTGGTAGTGGTATGGGTGAAGACCTTCTTTTTTAAAAATCCGCCAAACCGATGATTTTGAAACTCCATGCTGCAAGGCCAACCGCCGAATACTGGTCGTCGGATCAGCAAATAAACTTCTTAGTATGGCTTCCTCAACAGCTCCATCAATCACTACTCCTGCTTGTTCTCGGCGATCTCGATCCAATCGAAGTCCATTCGACAATCGTCTGTGAAGTTCTTGAAAATTACGAGCAGACGGTACAGGTCTCCTGTTCGGGAATGCTGCCATGTATAATAAACGAGCAGCTCTGGCATTACCTCTCGCCATTCCATAATAAAAGTGGATGTCGGCGAGATCTCTGTGCGTGAACTCACTTAAACGGGGCATTTTATGAAATCCTGATAGACGAATGATTCGAAGTAACTGATGAACTAAACCTTATCTTATCACTATTTATGCTAATCCTAACATGTATTCCCCGCCCCACCCCAAATAAAATTCAATAAAGAGTAAGGACAATAATCTACCTGGGCGACAACCTAATTAAGCGTAATCATTATGTCATTGTTTGGCCACTCATTAATAATCTTATAATTGTGCAAGAAACCCAAAATGTAATCCTAATCCTCCATTAAGGGTTTCAACCTGAGCGGCTACGTAATTAAGTGTAAACGCAATGTCTTTGTTTGGCCGCTCATTAAGGATCTTGTAATTGTGCGAGACACTTGGTTATTTTTTTAAATAAAAGGCAATGAGATACACAACCATTACTGGTAAAAATAACATGAGGTAAGATGGGCATAATTTTGAGTAAATCGAGTAAATACTAAAAATTCGAGAAAAAAAAACACAAAATTCATAGGAAAAGTCATTATTTTTAGGGTTTATGTCATTTTTTCTAATTTTTTTCTATTTTCATTGACACAAATAAACTTTTGTGATTATAATTCCGTTTGTTTCAAATCAATAGAGCCCACAGGAGCCAAAATATCTTGATTTGTTCCGATGAGGTCCTCTGCGTAATATGACTTTTTTTAAAAAATCATAAAAAAATAAATAAAGGTGGTAATTTTTTTTTATTATTTTTTTTGTCGATAAAATTGTGTCTAGTTTCATCCCTATTCGTTTGTGCACTTTATCCAGGGACACACTGTATATACAGTAAGAGTACGTTTGTATCGGCCATCAAAGTGTTTAACCAACTTCCGGCTGACATAAAAGTTCTCGAAGGAAACGCTTTTAAGGTAAAACTTAAGAAATGGCTTATTGAGAAAGTATTTTACAGCCTTAAAGAGTTTTTTGATTTGTAGAGTCTAGTTTTTAAGTTTAATTTTAATGTTGCATACCCGAAACGGGTAACTGTTGAAACTTTTATTGAATATTTAACACCTATGTACACAGTTATGCAATAAATATATTCTATTCTATTCTATTCTATTCTATTCTATTCTATTCTATTCTGCCACGCACCCGGCGCACCAGGGATGCGGCTCTTTTACGCATAGTCGCATAAAAGCAATCTATTCTTGCTTCCTTGCTTGCTAAAGTGTATCTAATTTATTTTAAGACTAAAGGCTTGACTATGTAAACGATCTTCGATAACTGTTAAAGTGTATGGTATTAACGTAAGCGCTCGACGCTACCAAACTTGAAACATGCTTAATTTCAAAATATGAGATCTTTGTAATGTGTGCGTTAGAAGGTATTTATCACGAGTTGCGAAAAAAAGTTGTTTTGACCAAAAATGACAGTTCGCAGATATTGGTGGTTACGCGTCGACTTGTAGTTTAAAAAAAGATGCTGTCTAAATTTTTCGAAAGCTATAATTATACTTATAATTATGTATTTGTATCATACCCCCGCATTGTTTAAGAAGACCATTTTAAATGCCTCGGCGGAAACAAACACTGTCTGACACAGATTTTAGCCGGCCTCGCCAAGGCTCGGCCCGCCAACCACCTCATCAGGCAATTCCAGATTATACCAGTTGTTACGACTAAATAGAATCTTGTAAAAGATGCAGTACATTGCTGCGTATAGAACGGTTAGCTTACCTTTGTTAGCAGCCTCCCAAGCAGTCTCAAACGTCCATCGGTTCTCGTCGCTGGCCGCCTGCCCCCGATCCATGAAGGAGAGGAGGTCATGCGAGGACTCCGCCCGGTAGAAACGACGCGAGGTTCGATCGCGAGACATTATGCTCTGAAATTAAGGAGGTTGTTGTTTATTTCGGGTGGGGAAGGTTGTTATCATGTTTTTTTTTAGAAGGTTTTTTTTTGCGGGTGGTAGGACCTTGTCAGGGTCCGTCCGGATCGCTACCACCGTCTTATCCATTAACCTACCGCCAAACAGCAGTGTTCGCATTGTTGTGTTCCGGTTTGGGGATAAGACAGCCGGTGAAATGACTAGCATAGAGGCATTCCATCTTAGTCCTCAGGGTTGGCAACGCATTTGCAGTCTTAGGATTGCATTGCAGTCTTGTGAATGCGAATGTCTATGGGTCACAGTTTCCACTTACCATCAGGCGGCCTGTGTGCTCGTTTGTCTTCTCTATGCCATAAAAAAAAAAAGGTTATGTCTGCTATAGGTTGTGAGGCTGTTAGTATGTGTTATAGCCAGAGATCGGAATAAGGGCGTCATTACTCTCAATAATGTGGACATGACTCCAAAGATTTTAATTGAACAGACTACATACATACATACATTAAATCACGCCTGTTTCCCAGAGGGGTAGGCAGAGACCACCTCTTTCCACTTGCTACGATCTTGACAAATTTCTTTCGCTTCTTCCACATTCATACATCGAGTCATGCACGCACACCGGTTTGAACAGACTAAATTACATCAATTGATTACCTATCCGAAAAATAATGTTAATCCTTTCCAAGACTGTAATAATTAAATAATGCAAAGACTAGTTATTGTGTTGTTATTAAAGCAAATAAACAGTATTTTTTATAAATTTTCTGTACTCGGTCTATTCCTTTCCACGGCTATAATAAACTTACGAGGTGAGAAGCTCCTTTCTCAATCCACGCATGTTAATGAAGCAAACTTAAGTAGATTAATATCAATGGTCACTCCTCACGTCTTCATATTTTTTATTTAATACTGTCTCATTTAATGTAATTTAACTCGTTTAATGAAAATCTTTGGAGTCACGTCCACACTATTGCGAGTAATGACGCCCATTGGTCCGATCTCTCGACGAGCGAAATCGCAGCGGCGAGTTTAGGTAGTCCCGTCAGAGCGAACAAAACACATTTTAGCGCATGCATTTTCAATTAAGCAGCCTTATACGTTCGGTCTATCGGCAGAATCCATGCAGCTAATTTGAAAATGCACGCGCTAAAATATGTTTTGTTCGCACTGACGGGACTACTTAAACTCACCGCTTGGACATTCACTCGTCCGTCCGTCCGGACCACAAAACGACAGTCGTTGTTGAGGAAATCAGTACCCCGGGGTGTTCTTCTGTCAAAAACAACTGACAGGCGGACGAACGAGCGAAATCGCAGCGGCGAGATTAGGTAGTCCCGTCAGAGCGAACAAAACACATTTTAGCGCGTGTATTTTCAATTAAGCAGCCTTATACGTTCGATCTATCGGCAGAATTCATGCAGCTATTTTGAACTAGAAATAGCCGTTAAAGAACGATATTTTTAATACAGTTGCTCAAAAATTGGTACTTTTCGTACCTGTATATCGTGCGGAAAGTTGTTTTTTTATCGAACTAGTTCTTTTTACTATTCCTATTTCGCACTAGTGCGTTTCACTATTCCATATTTTTTTAAATTATAATAAGCCGTGCATCCATCCTAAGACACTGCATGTTTAAATAAAGTACCAGGAGCGCAGAGGTAATTAGGGGGTGCGTAGCGCAACTTAGATCGCAGGCTATGACGTAGGACGGTACTTCTATTTTTTATGCACTCCTAGTATTTGACGTTAAATTTGTTGTTATAATAATTTTATTAAAATTAATTAATTTCAGACAGAATATGTGCACACGTTAAGCTCAGGAGGTTTGGGCGGAAGAGACACACACAAATACTGTACCATAACTGTAAAATGACATACTTTGCGCCCTTGTATAAAAATATACTATTTCCTCCAAGTGCATCAGTATATCAGTACGGAAGCAATGACGACCATATTTACATAACTCTTGGAAGAGCGTGTCGTCGTAAAAACTAGTTTACATACATTTTCATAATCTACTGACGTTGGCTGCTTTAATGTGTTTTGGATGACCGCCAGTGCACCGGTTGACGCAGTACTTATGACATACGAGTGCAGGAATGTCGTGGTATAACTAGGGGGCGGGTCTACTTAAGACCTTTTTGGCATACAAGGGGATTCTTTGTAAAGTCCGGTCGACTCCAATATTGGTTGAATTATATACACACGAGCGACCCGCCCTCGCTTCGCTTCGGTTTACGTTAGTTCTATAACACCCGTACATAAAACCGAAATACAATATATAAAAACCTTCCTCTTGAATCTTTGTATCTACTAAAAAAAACGTATCAAAATCCGTTGCGTAGTTTTAAAGATCTAAGCAGTGATGTAGTGATAGGCTACTTTTCATCCTGGATTTTTTAAATTCCTGGGCTTTAGCGATAATCCAAATCCACGCGAACAAAGTCGAGGGCAGAAGCTTGTGTGTAATAAATTCTGGTTTATGTACGGGTGCTACAGAAAACTCATATAAACCGAAACGAAGAAGCTCTCTGCCTTTGTCAAAACTATGTTTGGCTAACTATCGTTTCCCAACCGTTTCATTTGCCATTTTTTTTCGGTCATTTGGAAAGGATGGATGAAAGAAGATTGACGAAAGAGATATACAGATCGAAAGTGAGTGAACGGATCGGAAGGGGCCGCCCTAGGCGTACTTTTTCGAGTAAAATCGGAGAAATACTGGAAAAGGGCCGAATCTTAAGTACCTACCCAAAACCGACGTGCGTGCATGACTTGATGTATGAATGTGGAAGAAGCGAAAGAAATTTGTCAAGATCGTAGCAAGTGGAAAGAAGTGGTCTCTGCCTACCCCTCTGGGAAACAGGCGTGATTTAATGTATGTATGTAACCTTGCCCAACCTATAGGATTCTACAAGATAGTACAGAAATAAATCCTGTAATATTTAGTTACAGAAAAAAACGGGTTGGCAATTGCAACGGTTGGGAAACGATACATTTTGCCAAACAAAATTCGGCCAAAAGGCAGAACACCAATATAAACATACAAACACACATACAAACGCATTTAAAAGTGTAAGAATAAGATTATCCTGACGTAACTAACATCTTGGTTTCACGGTCGATCGGCTGAGATAACAGCTCAGCTACACATGCGTACTTATCTCGAGATAACTGACAAACACGATGTTGTGGAGTTATAACACGCTGTCGATCTAATAAACAAGTGATAATGTCTAATCATTAAGGCGAAGATATTTGGTAGCGCGTCTTGGTTCTAAAAAGCATGGAGTCGCTATTTCCTGATCCATATATCATATACATGTTACACAATACGGTATTTCGTTCATTGAATACAAAACTGACACAACCCGAAATGAGTCAGTGTTGCATTTTAAAATTAGAAGCGGTTGTAATACGATTTTTAATGGAAGAGCCAATTATTTTGGAATGTGTCCGTTTTGTATTCAATGAGCGATTTGACCAAAGTCAAATCAGCTTCTTTTTATGAAACATCAAAAACGCTTCGTTACTATGGAATTTATAGGGATTACAATATTGTGACGTCACAATCAAACAGCGTCCTTATTGTTGGATTTTATGCATTTAAAAATCTTAAAATAGCAAACATAAAATTAAGCTTGATATTATCCTAGTATTTTTATAATGTTTTTTTTTTATGGTGTAGGAAGGCAAACGAGCCGACGGATCGCCTGATGGAAAGCGATTACCGTCACCCATACGAGTAGACACCTGCAGCACCAGAGGAGTCACAGGTGCGTTGCCGGCCTTTCAAATGAGAGTACGCTCTTTTCTTGAAGGTTTGAAGGTCGTAACTAGGGAATGCAAATAACCGGTAATAACCGGTTTTAACCGGTTATTTTCATACAAAAACGGTTAATAACCGGTTAAATTGCATTCCCTAGTCGTAACGGTCCGGAAATACCGCAGACAAACCATTCCACAGTTTAGTTGTGCGAGGCAGGAAATTTAATCATTCATTTATTTGTTTATTTGTAGCTAATGAAAAACCAATTTAATTTCACTCTTGTCAAATACCCTATTAACCAAAATGAGATCCTGTCAAAAATGTCATTTTCGGGACAAGCTTTTGTTGCCTACTATACTTTTTTTCCGCTCAGACATCATCTGCTTATCTAGACGAGACTTACGAGCCTCAAGCAGATTGTCACAAGTGTAACCTAACCTAACCTACGTAATCAATGACATAGATAACCGGAAAACAATAAGGTGGTGCACAAAATAGCTTTCGATGAAATGAAATTCGACGTAATGAAGCCAAGCGGCACCCATGATAAATAAATAGACTTGACATTGGCGAAATACGCCTTAACAAGAGTGAAAGACATTTATTAAAATTGGGATTGACCAAAATAAAATAACTCACGGTTTTTACTTTCTAATTCGAAAGAGTACGAAATTTCAAGACACCAATTTCATTAATTTTGTATTTGACCCAATAGTTTTGTTTTAATATATTTATTTATTTAGGAGACATTTTATGGATGACATGTTTATTTTAAATATGGTTTAGCATTTTCTAATAAATTACAACAATTGAATGACATCCAATGAAAAACAGGGAGTGTAATAGTGTATTAAAATATACTATTTCAAGCTGTTTTCGCCTATCCCGTAAGATACACCTAGGAGGGCTTCAAGTCGAAAACGAAAGTCAAACAAAGGTTACATACATACATTAAATCACGCCTGTTTCCCAGAGGGGTAGGCAGAGACCACTTCTTTCCACTTGCTACGATCTTGACAAATTTCTTTCGCTTCTTCCACATTCATACATCGAGTCATGCACGCACGTCGGTTTCGGGTACTTAAGATTCGACCCTTTTCCAGTATTTCTCCGATTTGACTCGAAAAAGTACGCCTAGGGCGGCCCCTTCCAACCCGTCCACTCACTATCGATGTGTATATCTCTTTCGTCAATCTTCTTTCATCCATCCTTTCCAAATGACCGAACCATCGAAGCAGCGTCAAACAAAGGTTAAATATAATTTTGTCGAAATATCCAAAATAGATAAATATTTCAAAAACTTAATAATGCAGAACGGCTTTAAAACCCTATTCCTCGAAATGGTTTTCGAATTAGAGTAATTGTAAAAATATGAACAATGCCAATTTCAAAATGGGAAGATCCCAGTCAAAAGTTTCTTTGCGTACGCATGTCAATGTCTATACACGCACGCTGATGATGCGCCCGCGCACACATATATGCTATCAATAGTGATATCAGTAAACAGCCGAGGTTCAAGATTGTATGTTGCCATGTTGCTCTGATGTAATCGGAGGACTATTATAACTTGAGCTGCAGTGTTCAAGTGTGTAATAGAAAGGAGAGGTCATGTTAGTTGGTGTGTCAGATCGGTGATCAATAAATAATACGAAAGAGAGGTTATGAGTTGAGGTTGTATGTTGTATAGTACGACTAGTTTCTAGCGATGGGTTTTTAGGGTTCTGTAGTCCACAAGGAACCCTTATAGTTTCGCCATGTCTGCCTGTCTGTCCGCGCTTATACTCACACACTCTTAGTATTACAATGCTGTAATGCAGCGGTCGGCAACAGGCGGCCCGCGGGCCGCATGCGGCTCGCGGGCCCCATACCTGCGGCCCGCGAGCCTTCCTGGATATTTTGTATGTAATCGGAATTGGTACGCATTTCTAATAATCACAAACAACTTTTCTTAAATAGTGGAAAAGTAAAAAGGGTTCATTGCATAAAAATGTATATTAGAAATCGTCCTTTTTGACTACCGACAATCCGGTACCTACCTTTTCTCTGTAAAGTCAAAAATTATTAACACGTGCGGCCCGCGTGAATTTCGTTAGATACTATGTGGCCCTTGGTTGCTAAAAGGTTGCCGACCCCTGCGTAATGGACAAGGACCAATGATAGACACTTGATTCTTATTTTACAGAAGATAAGGGTTATTCATTTGTTTTGCATCGATTAATTTAGGACCGTATGAAATTTGAATTAAGATTAAAGTGTTAATTACTGATGCCTGTCAGTTATAAGTGGCCATCATTGGTGCCATCAATACATTAAAATTACGCCGACAAAGTTGGGAAATAAAATCGTAAAAAAATTGTTTAAGATGTTTTTAAACATATATTTTTTTAGTTTGTATGTGAAGAATATCACATGGATTAATAACAATTCACCTTCGAGTTATTAACTTAACAGAAACAATGTGCAACCTTTCCCCGTTAAGCTGACTACTCAAAGGGTAATTGTTTTTAAAGTTTGTTACGTATCCCATAAATTGTGTTTTTACTTGCGCTACAAAACCGTATCGTCTGAGTGCAAGGAAATTCTTTAGTTAATTAAAAAACACGATAATAGTAATGAGGGCGCCACTGGACGCTCGACGTTTGCTCGGCGCAGTCTTAATTGTTAGGTAGTATAAGTTTAGTCCTGAGTTTAATTTAGAGTTTAGTTTAGTGTTATGTCATGTAAACGTTTTCACTACATACGAGTATGTAGTATAAAACAAATTCGCTTCCCGCTGTCTGTCCCTATGTATGCTTAGATCTTTAAAACTACGCAACGGATTTTGATGCGGTTTTTTTTAGTAGATAGAGTGATTCAAGAGGAAGGTTTTTATGTATAATAAATTTTGTTTTATGTACGTGTGTTATAGAAAACTCAAATAAACCGAAGCGAAGCGAGGGCGGGTCGCTAGTTATGAATAATTAAATAACCTACCTGTCTCATTTCAGTTTGCAGAGAACCAGGAAAGTGTTCTCCTAATCGTATACAACCCGGGAAGCGACAAGAGCTACTACTTCGTCAGATCGCCAGCAATCGCACTACACTTTTCAATAAGAAATCCGACTGGTAAGAAAATCCTACTAGTAGCGACATCTAGCGACACCTTGTAACAACTCGACAGCGCCAATGCGTACAGCGGCCATCAATAGGTTTTGGTTTTACCGGTCTAGTGAACACGAGATTTCAGCTAAGATAGTTTGGAAATCGACCCCCAACATGAAGAAATAGGAAACAGGAAACTGATTCTACACGTACAAAGTCACAGGCGACCTCTATTTACTGCTATAAAATAAACACGATAAAGGATTTCGACCTTCGCTTGATCTCATAACTAGCGACCCGCCGCCCTCGCTTCACTTCGGTGATTTTTTAACCCCCGACGACGCAAAAAAGGGGTATAAGTTTGACGTATAAGTGTGTGTGTGTGTGTGTCTGTCTTTTAGCGGTGGTTCTTAGTTAGGTTTAATGAAAACCAGTTCGGCTGTTTAAGAGATTCCCATTATATCGGCGGTTTTGTCTATGTCATAGTTATTGACTGAAGTTAAAAATACTATTATCATTACTTTTATTGAATGAAACGTAAGCTTCTCATTTTAACGTTATCAAATAATTAAATTGTCATTTATTTCAATTATCATTTCTACTTATGTAATAACATCTTTATCTATTAAATAAGTGCATACAATATACAACCCGTACCATCCATATCTCTACATAGTAAAACAAAGTTGCTTCCCGCCGTGTTCTGCAGATAGAGTGATTCAAGAGGAAGGTTTTTATCTATAATAACTTCTTGATTATGTACGGGTGTTACAGAAAACTCACATAAGCCGAAGTGGATCGCTAGTTCATTTTATAAATGTGAAAGTAACTCTCTCTTTATTATGATTTCACGACTAAACTGAACTGATTTTGATGAAATTTGGTATGGAGATAGATTGTGTCCCAGGGAAAGTCATAGGATTAATTTTTTCTCGTAAAATAGGTTAGGTGATAAACGACTTCTATGCAGACGGAATCTACAGCAGCTAGTACATGAACTACATGATATATTAGTAAGTATAAGTACCAGTACTAGAGCTCCGTACCTAATACTGAAATACAAAAACCCGTATATTTTTTAGTGGATCCCCTTGACTGCCATACATATCGTTGGTCATAATGTATTGTAAGTCATACTTGTTTTTGTCATAACTTCTTTCAGGCTGAAGTTACAGTTTTTGATAAACGTTTATCGTGTAGATTAGTTAGGTTAGGTTAGGTTAGTTTTATAAAAATCCTGAAAAAATACCCGTGTCCTGAGAAAAAAGCATTATGACTTGCGAAAATTATGACTTGAAACACATTATGACTAAAAATAATTATGGCAGTCAATAGAGACCCATTTTAGTTTTGCAGATTTCAAAGTTAAACTTTTTTTTTTCTTACTTTATATCATACTAATATTATAAATGCGAAAGTTTGGATGTTTGTTGCTCAATCACACTGGAACTGCTGAACCGATCTTAATGAAATTTTGCACAGAGATATATTTTAGACTGCATAGGCTACTTTTTACCCTGGAAAATGTATGGTTCCCAAGGGAAGAATGATTATCATGTTCTAAACAGATAGTATTTTATTAAATATCCTTAACCAGGCAGTAAGACACTAATAGTGTCTGAAAGCATGCCACAGGTTAGTTACATCGTAGACCAAGGTAGTGTGGCAGGACAACTTAGTTACATTTTGGAAAAATCAACATAGTATCGACTCAAAATACAACTATATTTTAAAATCAACTTTAATGCCACAAATTAAGCAAGTATTTTGAGTTGACACTTGAGCATAATTATATTGCACTAAAACAAAACATGCTTTTAAAAACTTAACCCTTTGCTGTATATTTGTTCGTTTTTTTTAAATAATAGTTTCAACATTTTTAGTTTTGTTACTTGAACTAGAAGTTAGGCATTAAATTGAGCTAGGCTGTGATGTATAGAATTATTTGTATAAATAAAGAAGCAAAATGCTTTAGAATAAAATTAAGTAAGTATTTTATGTGCCTTCATCCTCCTATTTATTAAAAAAAAACGAATCTAGTATTTTGATGAAAACTCAAAGACAATAAAACTATATTTCAAAGTTTAAAAAGATAAAACGTCCCTAAATTTATTTTAAAAAGTTACGAAGTAAAATATGACACAGATTATCTCTCTGTTATCTTATTATTATTACTTACTCCCAAATCCAAAGCCGCTGTTAAAATTAAAAAACTAAACTTCAAAAGTTCGAAACGTACGCAACGCGAACGCCAGCTTGTTTTGCTAATTACGTAGCACAACCGGAAGATATTTAGAACTATTTTTAACCACGCCGCGTGAATGAAAAGTTGTGTCGCACGAAAAAATAAATCGTAATAAATTTTCACTTACCGATTAATAAAACACGTACGAAATCTCCGGCAACACAAACTATTAAATCTCCACAGTTTTATCACTGAAAACACTTTTAAAAAACGTGGCAGAGGTCTACTCGGCTCTGAAAAAGTAATTACAGAATATATTTACGTAAATTCGGGCGCATAATACATGACTTCGCGGGTAGAAAATACGAATGAAAATAGTTTTTGTAGGTTAGCAAACGTCAAACTGGTTATACTGGAAGGTCACCTTGACACGACAGCGTTGAGGCGTTTTTCAAAGTTTAAAACTAATATGTGCTTTAGGGCGTAATTTGTTATTAAGTAAATAAACAAAAAATACGTCTCAAGACTCTCAAGTATTTTGATAGTGAGTGGCGACCCCACGGACCTGAGTGCTCCTGAGAGAGTGCTGGGGTTTACGATGACGAGGAATAGACCTCTTACGGTTACCTCTAGCTTGCCTTTATTAGCCGGTCAGAGTGGATTCGCAAGAGCTATTTAATTATGCTCGAAGGGCGGCTGTGTTGTATAAGTGGCCAGTGGGCACCATATGGTCGTTAATTCCAGATGTACC
Organism: Acleris laterana; assembly: GCA_963966035.1. Classification (NCBI taxonomy): domain Eukaryota; kingdom Metazoa; phylum Arthropoda; class Insecta; order Lepidoptera; family Tortricidae; genus Acleris; species Acleris laterana. Next base: position 2,059,030 of record OZ014467.1, on the reverse strand, counting down.
TCTCCACCCTTAAGACTGCGCCGAGCGTACGCCGGATGTACAGTGGCGCCCTCATTACTAGTATTGTGTTTTCTAATAAACTAAAGTATTTTCTTGAAATTGGTCGATAGGTTTTTGTACTACAAATGAAAACACATCTTATAGGGTATATCACATAGTTTAATAACAATTCACCTTCGAGTTTGGCCACCTTTTCCCGTTAAACTGACTAGTCAAAGGGTAATTGTTATTATAGTTTGTTCGTATCCCATAAATTGTGTTTTTACTTGCGCTACAAAAACGTATCGTCTGATTGCAAGGAAATTCTTTAGTTAATTAGAAAACACAATAATAGTAATGAGGGCGCCACTGGACGCTTGACGTTTGCTCGGTGCAGTCTGAAAGACGGAGCGGGCACATCTCTATGAATAACTAACATTACCTAACCCTACCTCATATTTATGATACTAGCTTTCATCAGTTGAATATAGCAGTTGGACCACTGCCCTGTAACTCCGGTGTAACCAGACAACCGATGACATTACTAGCATAGACGCATTCCCGTTTACATTACTCTACGGAGGGGAAGGATCTCGTAGAGTATGTACGAGTTAAGACCGGAGTTACTCCTAGGGTCGAGTGGTTGGAGCCACAAGGTTAATTTTAAGTCATTTGTGATGAGAGTACCCGCCAAAGATCTGTCGACCTTTTTAAACGAGGAATTCTGGCCGAGGGTTGTCATATTTCGGTGATTACGTGGCCGCCGGCTAGCTGACGCCGTAAAAGTGTATAAATAGGTGTTTTAATTTTATGTTATAATATCGTTATATTAGTCTTTAAAGGTATTTGTAAATATGGGCCTTGTTGTCTGAAATAAAGTTTATTCTATTATATTCTTTTATTCCATGTTGATCCTCAGGGTTGGGAACGCATTTAGAGTTTTATTGGATATGGATTCAAATGTCTATAGGTGTTACCATCGGGTAGCCGTGCTAGTCTTGTCATTGCCTTTTTTTTTTAGTAAAAAAAAAAAAAAAAAAAACATTTATTTCAGGCTTTAAAATAAGGATGAAACATATTTCCAACAAGAACATACTTTAATATTATACACTATACAAAATGATTAGTAATACAAAATAACAAATGAACTGGTAACAATTGTAAGGAACTATAATACAATTTGAACCTTAAGATACTACAAAAAGGATACAAATTAAAAACAAACAAAACATATAGCTTGACAAAAGAGGTAGGTTAAAATGTGACCCAATCACTGCAGCTTAGTGTTGCCACTTGAAAAATTGATGATTCGCCTATCACCACATCCAGCTCTTTATCTATAACATTTTCATGACAAATAAATATAAATATAATTCCTCAAACAATAAAACAAATTGTACAAAGCTTGAATTCTTTCTTATTCTAAATAAAAAACTAAACAACATCAGAATCTAAACTTAAAGGCGGACTAGCGTCGAACTCCTCGGCAAAATGATCAACACTGTCATTTAAATTATTTTCAATGGCAACACTGTTAGAAAAGTTTAATTTCACCGGGTTAACACTTTTTACATAAGTCCTATTCATAAAAATAGGGCTAGTAACATTTTGCAAGCTTTTTTCCTCACTAGCAACACCTGGGCTTTTATTTTCAGAACTGTCCACATTCGATTTTTGAATCAGTGGACTTTTGTACGTCGCAGAGGCGTTTATCGATTTGTTTATAATGTGGATAGAACTCAACGGTGGAGGTTCCCCATACATTTTTAATTTCTGTATTTTCTCATTAACCTGTTTTTTTCTTAGCAACGCCATTGGTGAAATCTGCGTATCTTTAAAACTAGATTCAAAATCTAGCCCAGTAAGATTTAAGTTCGCGTCGCGCCGCAAAGGAGATTCTATACTTCTAGATATATTATAATTATCAATTCTATACGGGGATACGTTATCGTTATACCGCGTTTTAAAAATAGAATAGTTGTTTTTTAATGCGATGCAATCTTCACAGAATTTATCTTTGATTTTTGACAGCTTACCTGACAGTTCATTTGTCAAGTCCGAAGCTCGCTTGTCCTTAGGCGTTTTTGCGAAATACGACAACTCTGTAACTCTATACTGTGGTATACTTTTTCTAGAGCTGCCAACTCTTTTCTGCAAATTGACACAAGTAACTATCTGTCCCGTGTCCAAAATATTTTCGAATCCGAATTTTCTTAAACCACCCCAGAAATTGACACAGATTATATTTTTATCAGCATCAGCTAGGTAGACGTTTTGGAAGCTTTGCTTTTTTTCGTCAAACTCTTTAGTCGATGGCTCTATATCGAATATCATTCCAACTGTGTCTATTTCGTTAGAGTCTGTGGTCATGGACGGATTTTGGGATAAGTCCTTTATTTCATAGCATTTTCGCTTTAATGTTTCAGTATAGAGTTGAAATTTGTCGCTCTTTTGCTTGTACGGGTTGAAAATTGTCTGCCTGCCCGCGGATAGTTGTATTTCGGAGTTTCTGTAAAAATAACGTATATTTATTAGGCGCAATACAATCGTAAAAGGTAAAAGATTTGACATAAAATCTTACTAAAAAAAACAAAGGACACAAATTGACCTAGTCCCAAACTCGGGTTGTACAGTCGCGGAATGAAAAGGTTGACCACCTTAAGATCTGTTTTTGCTTGCTCAGTATAAGTTATCAGTATCTGCTTATCGACCGAGTATGACACATTCCATCATAATGAATGTCATTTCACTACATGGCCCTGACACTACAGACACATGGTTACCATGGTCACGCGTATAAACAACAGCCACTATTGGTTCAAACTGAACTCAAGTTTTTATTGGTCGTTACAAAAGCGTTGCTATAGTCACGTATAAACAACAGCCACTATTGGTTCAATATTATTTCTCTCGTCTGTTACCCACTTTAATAAGGTAACATGTGCTTGCAACACGTAAATGTATTTATTTGAAAACTGGTCAACCTTTTCATTCCGCGACTGTACTATAGGTTACTAGACAGCAAAGGAATTCATACTTAAATACAAAGAAACATCCAAAACTTAGCAACCACTCGCGTTCATCACTCAAATATCTGCCCTTACCATGAGTTAATACTTGCCCCGCTTAGCGGTCTCACTACCCACTTGGCTAGGAAAGGCACTCAAAGTAGGCCTTTAAGGTTTCTACCCGACTTAGTGACATACCTGACTCCGGTTGGTATGACGTTAAGTATCTCGATCCAACACCCTTCCTTCAGGATATCCACGACGGCGGCAGACGGTTTCCATATAGATAGATAACCTAAAAATAAGAAAACAAATCCTTACTTAGATAATAGTATATGTAAATATCTATGTACAAACACATTTACAGTTTTATAATAGTAGAGAAAACATTTATATATGCTAACTGTAATAATAATAATTAAAAAGAAGATACTAAAAAATATTTTTTTTGCAGACTATCCTGGTCCCGGCACCAGGTTTGTTTACAAAAGATCCACCCCACCGCACGATTGGGAGGAAACGCACCTAACATAAAGTAGTGGGGCGCGTCTTCGCGAGTTAAAAACGAAACGTACCTTTACTAACTTCAATCCCAGTCACCTTCTGCCTAAAATCAGCAATCCTAACTTTAAGCAAAGGCACGACGTTTCGTTCACTTTTCAATCCATTTTTTTCTAGTTTCTCCTGAAATTTGACCCTCATCTCCTCTATTTGCTTCTCTCTCCGTCGCGCATTATGCTCTTCTAGCATTTGGTTCTGGGATTTCGTTAGACGTGACTAAAAACAATACAACTTAATGTAAACTTAACGTAAAGTACTATTTATATGCTTTGTATGAAAGGGGGCATTTGAATTGTATGAAAGGGGGCAAAGTAAAACCGTCCAGAAAAAAAACATAGGCAGTAGCAGCCGTATAGCCAGCAAACGTATTTATGCTGAGAAATATGCTAATGCAATATGCTATTAGGCTCAGACAGTCTATGAGTCCACAGAAAATCATGGCTGAGTGGATACCAATAATAATATTATCATAGCACTGTTACTAGGCCTCTAACGTGTTACTATATCGCCTTTAAGACTACGCCGAGCGTACGCCGGATGTACAGTGGCGCCCTCTTTACTATTATTGTGTTTTCTTATAAACTAAAGTATTTTCTTGAAATTGAACGGTAGGTTTTTGTACTACAAATGAAAACACAACTCATAACGGAAAAATGTGGGACCTTTTTCCGTTAAGCTGACTACTCAAAGGGTAATTGTTATTAAAGTTTGTTACGTATTCCATAAATAGTGTTTTTACTTGCACTACAAAAACGTATCATTTGATTGCAAGGAAATTATTTCGTTAATTAGGAAACACAATAATAGTAATGACGGCGCCACTGGACGCTCGACGTTTGCTCGGAGCAGTCTTAAGTAAAACACTAACTAGACAGTTGTTTGTTCTTCCTTTGATAATTTTTATTAACAAATCTAGAGATCAATTATTGCAAATATGCCACAAAACATGATGGATGTTGATGACATGTGTGCGTGTGAATATTGATATTTTTGATACGCGCCACGATTTTTTTTTGATGTTTATGTAAAGAACCTGGAGAACCGTAATGTAATCTTATGTACCGGTTCTTTAGCCAGTATGTAATTCCCAAGATTTCCCGGGAATTACAGAACCGGGAGGATGCCCTACCTCTAACATGTTACCATATCGCCTTTAACGTGTTACCGTATTGCCAACGTCTTCATGCTCATCAGCTCATCACACAAACATTCTTCTGGAATCCAACCCAGGACCACTAGCTTTGTAGGCAGGGTCACTACTGATTAGCATACCTGGATAACTCGGGGCATCTATACGAAAGTGATATAGCAAAATATTTTATCGATGTTACTGCCAACATCTTAATGTCATTCGACATAAATAAATTAAACTTATTTTCTCCTCATTTTTAAATAATAAATTAAACGAATTAAAACATGTAAGTATTATATGTTTATTTTAAAATAGTTTTCATAATATACAATCAATATTTTTTCCATAGTCGTCTGTATTAATGATTGCCACCTAGATGAAAATATCCACTTTAAACTGGTAAACGTTCTCTCAACGTCCACAGCGGTCAACAGGGCATTCTTAAAATATTTATAATGACTCAAAGACAATTTCTCATTCATGTTGGTTATTAAAAAATCTTCAAATTCAAATTCAAATATTTTATTGCATGTCACATTAACATATATATATAGGTGGTAGATAATGGGAGGTTTGCATGTGACGCCCTGCAAGGGCACAGCAACATAGGATAGAGAGCTGCTATACAACACAATACAACATATTAATATCTAATAATTATTATTTTCTAAAACTACTTATACTAATTGGGGTCGTGTCGGATTATAATTATTTGTATGGAGCACCAAAGAATTCTTTCAGATTATAAAAACATTTATTTATTAGAAATTGTTTTAAGGTTTTATTAAAGATCCTGGTATATTCTATGCATTTAATTGAGTTTGGTAAGTGGTTATAAATTTTGATTAACATGTGATGGGGACTGGATGTGACTAATTTTAATTTGGAAAAGGGAAGTTTAAGTTTAAATAAATACCGGTCATTTCTTTTCATACTTAAATTTGGTGAGTATAATTTTTCGTGTTTTCTGGCAAACTTGCTTGTTTCCAATATGTAAATAGAGGTAAGGGTAAGAAGTTGGAATTTTATAAAGTATGGCTTGCATGACTCCATATGGTCAATGTTGGCTAATATCCTAATTAACTTTTTCTGGAGGGTAAAGATGGTACCTACTTCACAGCTGTTTCCCCACAGCACGATGCCGTAAGACATTCGAGAGTAAGCGTACGCGTAATATGCTGTAAGAGCCGTTTGGAAGTCGGTTACGCGTTTTAACCTTTTGTTAGACTGGTTACTTTTTTATTTGTGTCATAACCAGTTATTTTTTTCTAGAACCATCCTTAACGTTTTGTAAATACTTTACCCATTTTTATTCTCATACAATTTCGATAAATCAGGTTGAACTCTTTTTATTCTAGCGTCCATTGAGGAGCTTTTATTATCTTAAGAGGCTCGATATCAGATATGACATCGAACCTCTTTTAGTAAACGAGAATGTTCAATGTGCACATGTAATCATTTAATTATATCGACGTATTTTTTATCGATATCAAATCTGTAAAAACTTGCCTCGAGTTATCCCAGGTATGTTAGGCTTGCCTCGTCCTAAGCTTTTAGCGATATGGCTATTTATTTTGGTTACTTACTCTAATGAATTTTGGTTACTTACTCTAATGAATATGGGCCGAATCTTAAGTACCCGAAACCGACGTGCGTGCATGACTCGATGTATGAATGTGGAAGAAGCGAAAGAAATTTGTCAAGATCGTAGCAAGTGGAAAGAAGTGGTCTCTGCCTACCCCTCTGGGAAACAGGCGTGATTTAATGTATGTATGTATGTACTTACTCTACATTCGTCGGGATCCCTGCTTTTCTTCATAAGTTTGGATATCTGGGAACCGCTCTCGAGGCAGGTTCCGTTCGTAGAGCCATCGGAGTCTTGAGATTGCTATAAGTTATTATTTGGAAAATTAATACACACACATACACCTACATACATAAACTCACACCTTTTTCCAACAACTATAAAAACTTTTTGATAATTCTGTAACCACATTTTGCACACTTAGGCGAAGATGTTTACCAGTGTATTAGTGACAGGTTGCAAGCCCATCGCCTAACAGTACTACACGCCTTTATTACCTCGAAAATTAATACTCGTAAGTATAAATCAATCAATCAATCATTTATTGCATATCATATTACAATTCAAGGTGGAACAAACTGGAATAGGTATACATGTGACACCCTGCAAGGGCGCAGCAACACCAATCGCAAAGTTAACATAGACTTGCTCTTTACTGTTTGGACGGACGGACGGACAGCATAAACATTATTTCTTTCAAATCTCAACTAAAGAAGTTCTGGCTTGACACTACTTCTTGAACTTTTTTTTTCCAGCTTATTTTATTTTGTATATTTCTTTATTATATAGAAATTACTTTTAGTGTTGTACTTATGGTACTGGTGGCTATTCGTTGTAAATTAATTATTTCTCAATCGTTCAAAGGACACTGGAAGAGATCCCTTAAAGGGATAAGTTCGCCTTTATACATCTCTGTTATATTTTTATCTATTTTATAATTGTTATCTCTTGTTTGTACAATAAAGTGTTTACATACATACATTATTAACATCCGTTGGTCTCCCTTCGGATACGAAACCCTAAAAGCAGGTGCTGATTTTTAATTTAAAAAAACGGCTTAGCATCGAGTCCCATGTTTTCAATGCAGTGGCATCGTAAAACCGGAAATCAGATCTGGTCAGCCTCTATGATCAATTATTAGGGGCCATCAATTAACCTAACCTAACCTAACCTAACCTAACTTGAGCCTGAAGTGTTATTTATTTACCTGATCAGCTAACTCCTTTTCGAGCTCTTCGTATAACTTTTCCATTATAATCTGACGCTCTGACTCATACTTCATTTGACGGACGTGCTCCAGTCTCTCTGATAATGTTACTGTAACAAAAAAAGTTTAAGTTTCAATCACTTATAAATCTCTTTCTATAATCATCGGCCACCCGGGCCATGGGTGTTATCCTACTTCTACCGTCCTACTTTGTTGTTACCCTTACTGTAACCATCATGTCGATTGGCGATTATTATCCAGCTAGAAGTTATCGTAACGGTTACAATAGGATAACAATATGAGTAAAAAACAAAGTAAAATACATTCATAAGCTCATGCCTTTATTCCCAGAGTGGGGTAGGCAGAGCTACAGAATTACTAACAACTCTAAAAACTTGTTAATAATTCTGTAACCACATTTTGCACAATTAGGCCAAGATGTTTACCAGTGTATTAGTGACAGGTTGCAAGCCCATGGCCTAACAGTACTACAAGCCTTTATTCCCTTAGTCGCCTCTTACGACATCCACGGGAAGACATGGAGTGGCACTATTCTTACCCGGCAACCACGCGGTCAAAGGTAAAATAAAGGTTTAGTATATTTGTAAATCCAATTGACAAGATTTCATATTTTCAAGATTTTAATTTTATTCTTTTTATAGATACTGTTTGGAAGAAGGAAGACACTAATAGTTTTAAATTTTCTCTAGAATGAATAATTATTTTATTATTAACTAGCGACCCGCCCTCGCTACGCTTCGGTTTATTTGAGTTTTCTGTAACACACGTACATAAAACAAAATTTATTATACATAAAAACCTTCCTCTTGAATCACTCTATCTACTAAAAAAAACCGCATCAAAATCCGTTGCGTAGTTTTAAAGATCTAAGCATACATAGGGACAGACAGCGGGAAGCGACTTTGTTTTATACTATGTAGTAATTTATTAAGATGTACTTATTCTAAAAGGGCGTAATTTCATTTCTACGACACAATGGACATATTACTTTAGTCCAATCTGTATATAAAAAAAGTATCATGTCAACCGATAATTCTCTAAGTATTTATCCATCTGTCAATAGTGTCAATTTTAAATTTGAAGTATGACAGCTTTTTTCTCGTGTAAAAGGCAATGGTATTATATCTATTCGGGCATAGTATTGGTAAAACTCGATATTTTATTAACTTACTTGTAATTTTGTAAATAAAGAAAAATAAATCTAAATAAATATTTTGCCGTGTTCAGGAGGTAAAACCTTTTCGATTCGTATAGTAATTTGCAGGTGTCACCAAAATGAAATGTCAATTCTAGTGGTAATTAAAAGTTGTCTGTACACGTTACTTTGTACTTAGAAGGTACAGCCTTTTTTTTTATGGCATCGAGTAGACAAACGAGCACACAGGCCACCTGATGGTAAGTGGAAACTGTGACCCATAGACATTCGCATTCACAAGACTGCAATGCAATCCTAAGACTGGCAAATGCATTGCCAACCCTGAACCCTGAGGACTAAGATGGAATGCCTCTATGCTAGTCATTTCACCGGCTGTCTTATCCCCAAACCGGAACACAACAATGCGAACACTGTTGTTTGGCGGTAGGTTAATGGATAAGATGGTGGTAGCGAGGTAGTCGTGGAGGGCGTAGGGAAAGCCCTATGTCTAGCAGTAGACGTTCTTTGGTAGATTGAGTACTCACGTGCATAGACGGCGTACGCGGAGGGGACGAGCCCGGAGCGCGGTGTGCGCGCGCCGGCGTACAGCAGCAACGTGCCGCCCAGCGCCAGCACCAGCAGCGCGGCGCCCACCGCCCACGACAGCGCCAGCCAGGGCGCCACCAGCCCCGGCCGCCTCTGGAACGTGAGTACATTCAGTAACGGAGTCCTAACATGCGAGTAAGTTTGCAGGAAAAAATTACTATTCAAGCCACTGGAGGGCATTCCAGGGAACTGCACCATCTGGCTCTGCAGCATTCGAGAGTTCGAGAAACGTCGTTGTTGTGGAAAGTGGCATGATGGCATCATAATCAGATTTAGTGTAAAAACGGCGGCTTTTTATGGCATATTGTTTGGTACTCTTTTTTTTCTACGCAAGACCAATGTCCAGTGGAGTTATTAAAAAAGATTCAGGGCTTTCCCTAAGAATATTTTTTTGAAAGTAACATATTGTTTTTTTCTCATAGTGACTGAAATTCTGCGGATACTAAATCTGGGAGATTTTACCAACCGATTAAATGATGGCCTGACCTTTTTTTATGAAGCAATCCAACAGTTTTTATCCTAGTTCTTAGTAATTATTTCTATAATTAGCTCTAGGTTTGGACTATCCTTACTAGACAAGGATAAAATATAGAAATAAATATTAAGAACCACATAGAAAACCTCTAAAACTCAGAACAAATAGGTACTTGCGCTCATTGCACTAATATTTACCCTGAGTTACGTTCCCCTAGGGCTAGGCTCACCGCATTGTCAAATTAGTCAGAATAGGAAGAGATGGAATCACCTGGAACAGCCCAACAATCATCACGCAGCCGGTGATGAGCTGCAGCCCCGAGACGACGACGGCGGTGCCGTAGAACAGCGTGGTGGCCAGCGGCAGCCGCAGCAGCACCACCGGCACCCCGTACAGCGCCGCGGACAGCGCCGCGAACAGCTGGAACCAAAGAAAAACATTAGCTCTTCTTCATTGAAATAATAATTAGGAAAAAGAATCATGACACATAAAGTACTTCAAGTCTTTAAAACTAACTTCAGGTTTTGGCTAGTAATTGCATGTAACTTGGTGTTCATATTTTTATGTTGTATACTATTAAATAAATAATAGTACATTCTTGCCTAGGCCCAAAAGTAGGGGATTGCCTGATGAGGTGGTTGCTAAAACACGAGAGTCAGGCCATCCCCTTTGCGAGCCATATGTAATGCTTTTCCCAAACAATACCAGGAAATGATACAAATATACCGGCAAATTCCGATTGAAAATTACGAGTAATAAATACCTATTAAGATAGTTTCATCAATATACTACATTGTCATCAGATAAAACAATCTCCTCCAGACAATACCAATAAAATAAAATAAATACGTAACGTTTGGAGAGG